>CAIGRN010085073.1:0-16789 GCA_903798345.1 Fraxinus anomala | reverse complement strand
AGATTGATTTGCACTGCATCGATGCTAACGATTTTTCTACAATCATCTCCCAAGATACAACGATCACGTCGAGCCATAGGAGCACTCCAAATGGCTTAGACCAACGAACTCGAACGAAATTCTTTCTTTATCGAACTTATAATTTTATGCAAAGAAATCACTTTTGATGAAATATTTTATGCAACATAACATATAAAGAATGATATGGAATGATAAATATACGTCCATGGGTCGTATATATAGAGGATGAGGGGTTGTGAATGAAATGTCGTGTCTCAAGCTCAATAACTCTTGCCAAAGGTCGTACCGTTCACTGTCGCTAGCTTGTCACTAACACGTCGCTCGAGCGAAAATAACAAAGACTCTGTTGCTAGCATGTCTTGCGACAGCCCAGCCATAAACTAGCAACATTCTTAGTCAATTTTTCAGACAACTTCTTCTATTTTCTTCCAATTTTGGACCGCAATTTCTCATTCATCCGAAATTGATTTTGAGATTCCAAATATACCATGACGATCTACTTGACGAGTAGAATAAGTTGGTCTATTTACATTTATAATTTGACCATCGGATCAAATCCGAAAATTTGGCCAGAGTTGACACGAAAGTCACTTTTTCCAAATTTTTGATTTTAACACTTAACCAAATTTTCAATCTTTTAAACAAATTTCCAACAAAAAATTATACCCGCTTGATGTGATATTTAGTCATTTTTTTATCCTCATTTTTTTTCAAAATACATTTTTCTCTATTTTTTTCAACAATACATTTTTAATAAAATAATATTACACGTAAATTTAATTTTTTTTGTTTATTTTTTAACCACGCATTCTTCATTAATCTACTATTTCATTAGTAAATTATAGATTTATGAACGTACAAAAGTGATTATAAAGGTATTTTGCAAGAGAGATTAATTTGCATAACTTCAACGTGTCTAAATTGGTAGACGTTCATGGTACAAAATGACTTGAGTTAATGGACAAAAGTTGACAGATCAATAAGGAAAGGGATTTTTGCTAATTAAAGAGATATGTTGCGCAATTTTAAAGCGTCTATTTTGCTTGACAAGGTACAAAATGACATTAAATAATCAATATTAGAGATTTGATAAATTCAATCTGTCACCGATTTGAAATTTAATTCACTCATTTTTTATTTATTCCGAAAAGATCACTCAAACACTCACTTTTATTCATTTATTTATTTATTTATTTTAGTATCTGATTTCGTTATTTTGGTGTCTGTTTATTAATCTTAATGAAAAATAGCGACGAATATAAAAAGAATAATCCACTTCAGACAAATGAAAAGTAATTAGATTTCACCGCTAGGAAAGATTAGGCTAATAAGCTCTTTGCCACTGTGGGTGATCAGAGAGTGTCATGCTGTGTGGAGGAAGACTGGATAGTCTCATTCCATAATTTAAATGCTTGTTGTACAATGTCGAGTCGCTTCGTTACCGAATGGTATTGAGTATTGACCCTTCTTCGAGGTTTGATTTCAAGTATACAAATTCTTTGCTCTCCAAAAGGGGTATGATTTCAAGTATACAAATTCTTTGCTCTCCAAAAGGGGTATTGAGGTCCAAATTTGGTAATCTTTCTAGTGCCCTATTCCTACTCCCCCGAAGCCGACAAAATAATCCAGATTTGAGTCCTGGGGTTAAGAAAATAAATTCTTGCAGTCATCAGTTTGAATTTTTATGATGAGAAAAAGTTTCAATTGTTATGAAAATAAATTCCTGCAGTCATCAGTTTTAATTTTGAGGACGATGAGAAAAAAGTTTCAATTTTGAAGAGGGGCATCATTAGAAATAACCGGAGCATGAACTTTTTACAAAAAGGGCGATTATATTTGCACTACGATTTTTTATAACTGCACCATATTCATTTACATTTAAAAATTCATAACCGGCCCAAGTGTGTCCGCATCCGATTTACCAAGGGGGGAGGCCATCACACCTCAGAATTAGTCTAGTGAAACTTGAATATCTGAGACATCCAAGAAAAAAAAAGTCTTTTAACATTTTCACATACTCATATCTCCAACTTTTTCCAGCTCATTTTGATTCTCAACATTTCATTAATTAATACATCTTGTCATTTCAGACAATTTTCATTCAAAATTCTGCTAAGAGAGGGTGAAAAGATTTATTTATTGTTTACATTTTTAAATAAGATTGCAATACAATTCAAGAACTACTAAAAAATGCTAGAAAAAACTATTCCTAGCTAGTATAATGCACAAAACAAATTAGGGCATGATGATCAAAAGACATTTAAATTATTCAAGCAGAGTTTGACTAACAAATTATCCTCGAAAGTGTGGCCGTTGTTCTGCTAGTCTCTTTCTGTTCTGGTACCGAGCTTGGACAGAAAGAGCAATAAAAGAACTAAGAGATTCTAAAGCAATGAAATTTTTATGTACAAGACAACTTGACCCATGAAAATACAAAATCATCTATGTCCAAGCAATAACAAAACGCCTACAAAAAGGTGTGTTCATTTAAATTAGTCTTTTCGCCTCCACCCCACTCCGCTCTGATTAAAACCATAGAACCTCTAAAACAGCTCCTGAATATAATGCAATTTGCTGTCTAGAGAAATCCTCGTAATCTTAATGTCACGTACCAATCCCATTTGACATCGACCCTACAGGAAGCCCATTTCTGCGCAGATGAACTGTAAGGCCCAGGAAAGCCTCTAAATTTTATCTCCACTCCTAAAATCCATCCGAAATATCACCATTTGACCATATCTGCTTTAAACTAATATTCATGGAAAGAGTCGTACAATTTTGCCAGAGGAATTTAAAACTTTGGTTCACAGTTGAAGTTATGGCAAAAAATGATTGGATGACAGTGTTGACTGTTTTTAAAACAATCCAATGATGTACCGCCATGTGGCATTCTGTCATCTGAAGTGTTAAATTCCTCTAGCGATGTAGCAAGATTCGTTCTCCCTGTGTGCTGAAATCCTCCAAGCCTCTTTAACCTAAGATATAAGTTTTGTTCTTTTCAATCCTTAGCAGCATCACTGTTGATGTCTACCATGTGTGCCACTTCTCTATTATACTCAGATTCTTTGCTAACAGTGAGAGGATTGGACTTCTTAGCACTGACAACTTTGCACTGAACAGGCATTCACCTATGGAATTGGCTTGTCCCTCGCTTGATTCGCTTGCTGCTCATATCACAATTGGTTTCTGGCGTTGTCTTCTGTTCAGCACCTATAACTTCAAGTGGAGCTTTAACTGGGTATTCAGATTGCGATTCTGAATTTATAGGTACGACAGTCTTCTTTGCCCTTTGCAACAATGTCTAGAATGAAAATACTATTTCTTGTTAGATCAGGGTCAGAGGAAACTAAGAATAAAGCCAAAAACTAACGCAATATACCTGGTTGTTTCTCTTCATCGCCTTCCCCTGCTCCACTCGTAAAGTACCTTTCTATTACCAGAGATTTCAGCATTTGAGCGAATAAATTGGGCACAAGTGCTGTCCAGACACTCATCTTTTTGATCCCTTGGAGACATTGCTTGAGGGCTGTCAACTTCTACACCTTGTTTTGTCCAAGAGCTCTGAAAACAGTAGCGTCGTGCACACGTTGAAGAAAACTTTCAAAACTTCGAATAAAATGCTTTCACAACTGACAATTATCTGTAGAAATTTTATATAGCAGATTGTCATTCCTCTACTTTTATCGCCCTATGATATAGTAACAATCATTTCGAAGGAAAAAAAGGCCTATTAAAACTTCAAATTAATGGTTGAAACAAGGTAGAATATAAGCCATCTTCTGTATAGAATTCACCTGGTAGAGCAAAAGGGCATCCAAACAATGCAATTCATATTTTCTCTCACAAATTTTGTTCTGAGCTTCATGTAAAGAAGCAGCATATATATTATATAATGCAAATATCGCACCATAATCAATCACCAAAACTTCACAGCATTCCATTTTTCATATTAGTAGCTCAAGTTCAAAATCTTTTTCTTAATCCAAAGTTGCTTCATTAGTGTTTCATGGTATCATATCTTTCATGTAGAACCAATCACAAGATACAAAATTGGTTCATTCTTACTTGGACTGCCATAGATTAACTATCACATTTTGGGTTAAAACCAGTTTGATCATCGAGCTTACAGGCTGGTTCCCATTTGGTCACCCCACTGTATATTGTGATTCGCATTAGTTACTCTGCCAATCTCCATTTTTCAAAACCAAAATGGTCAAGTTCTTGGTTTTTAATCATGAAATATCTTATAGCATGAAGAACTTAAATTACCTCTAGTCCGCTAGGTAACAAAAGAAATGAGCATGTTCCTAGTATGCAATGAAGTGCTTACAAAAACTACGGTAGCAACTTCAAATTGAGTAACAGATAACAGAATACGGCGAGCATAAGTTATATCCTAGTGCCTTAACATAAAATGGTAATTTTGAAAAAGCATGTATGATTTATCGTGGAGTTCACCCAACATTTGTTTTCATGAACAGGGAACATCACAATTCACAAAGCACTCTTTAGGCTATGTCGTACCTCCTAATTTATATCCTCCTTTGCTACCTATTTTCCTACTAAAACGTAAAATGATACAATTACAGGAACAGATTGCAAATACTTGGTTTAATCGTACATAAGTTAAATATAATATTGGAGACAATATATATAAACGATACACATATGATCTCTTTAAGATTTTAGATTAAGTGGTTCAACATCATATCAGAACATGCAAATGTCCTAAGTTCAAGTCTCGCTGTCACCCATTTAATAAATTTGTTATATGTATTAGGCTTTGATGGAAGAAACAAAATATTGTCTACATATGAAAGAGCATGTTAAAGATAAAATTTAAATATAGTTTATATTTTTAGATTAAATGGCTCAACGTATCATGACAATATTTATTTTGGATGAACTTTTGAAAGGATGAGTTCTTAAGTGCATCTTTCACATCCTCTGTGTCATCAAAACTAGTTATAAGCTTCAGAGCACAATGAGAAGGAGGAAGAAGTGGACCATCTTGATATCTTGATATCAGGATTCCCATTTTCACCCT
Organism: Fraxinus anomala; assembly: GCA_903798345.1. Classification (NCBI taxonomy): domain Eukaryota; kingdom Viridiplantae; phylum Streptophyta; class Magnoliopsida; order Lamiales; family Oleaceae; genus Fraxinus; species Fraxinus anomala. The sequence continues at coordinate 11,721 of CAIGRN010085073.1, read as the reverse complement.
AAAATTCTTCCCACATTGGTCACATATCCTTCGTCAAAGGCACTTTTCAAGCAGTACATTTTCTGGGGGCATAAGATTTTCCACCAAATCAATGTCTGTCACGTCATCCAATATTTCCTGCACTGCACACAAGGAAAATAGAGAAGGCAAAATTATTGAGAAATGCTATCGAATGAGCAATTTCCTCATTATTAAAACAGAACAAAACAAAATATCAGACTTTGGAGGAAAAGTGGCTAGTGATCCTTCACAAATTAATCACGTGACATTGCATTTAAGTGAATTAATCATTGAATGATATGCAATTGTTATGTAAACTGATGTTAACAAAACTGAGCACTATTTCCAATAAATTTGGTGTTTACTACGTAAGTAATTTGATAACACTCCATCGACTCATTACTAGATCCATCTCTAGATACGAAGAAACTAGATCCTTAACAATCCCAGCGGACCATATTTGCTTCGATGTACTATAATCCGTTACGACTGATCCTATATCTCTCCATTATTTAGCACTCATTTTCATTTCCAGAACAAGAAGACTTCAATTCCAGTGAACGTACACAGATTCAGTAAATCAAAGCACTTAATAGGAAACAGTACATTGCTTTGAACCCTATGAAACATTAATAACAAGTTCTTTAGGTAATATCATGCTAGGCTCAAACTTCTCTATTTAAGTCAAGAAATTCAATAGGGGAGAAATAGAATTTTGGTTACCTTTGATGCCGATATAATTAATAAAAATCATGCTAGATGTACATTATCTTTTATATTACTGTTTACATTGTACCACGTGATAACATTCTATTGAACAATTTGGAAAACAAAAAAACATTTTTCTGTCCACAATTTTTTGAAAACAAAAGGGATGTTATTCTCTATATAATCCAATGAAGGTACATTTAGCCCCTGTTTGATCCACATTATTTTTTTCATTCTCATTCTTCTACTCATTTTCAACCACACATTCTTCAATAAAATAATATTTTTTATCACATCAATAATTTTTTCTTATTTTTTCAACAACATATTTTTCATCAATCTACTATTCTAAAATATATTCTATTAAAATACTGTGGCTCAAATACACTCTTAACATTATTGAATTATTAATTAGAACCTAAAAATGAATGAAAAAATTAATAAATTAACTACATTTAGGCAAAAGGAAGTTTTAACGGTGTCGTTTGGCCTTTCCGTATCATTCCAATAAAATCCCTAGCACGCTTTCCCGCCTCTCCCATTCTTAACAATGGCCGATAAGAGAAAGCGCCGACGGCCCGCCGACGATTCGGACTCTGACTCGGAACTTCCTTTCAAATCCAAACTCAAACCCGATTCGGCCATCCTCCAAACTCTGAAAACCCTAAAAGACTCCGCCGCCTCTTCCTCCGCCACAAAACCCCTAACCCTTCACGACCTCAACCTCTCCACCGCCTGCCGCGAAGTGACCGACCGCTCGCTCTCCTCCGTCCAATCCTCCATTGAATCACTCATACTCTCCTTTGCGCACTCCATCCTCGCCGGCAACGGCTTCTCCTTTTCTGTCCCCTCCCGTTCCGCTGCTAACCAACTTTACGTACCCGAGCTAGACCGCATCGTGTTAAAGGACAAATCTGCCGTTCGTCCCTTCGCCAATGTATCCACCGTCCGCAAGACCACCGTCACCACTCGCATCCTCCAGCTCATCCACCAACTCTGTATTAAAAGCATTCATGTTACCAAGCGTGATCTCTTTTACACCGATGTTAAACTCTTCCAAGACCAAACCCAATCGGATGCTGTTCTGGATGACGTGTCGTGTATTCTTGGTTGCACACGGTCCAGCCTCAACGTGGTTGCTGCGGAGAAAGGGGTTGTTGTTGGGAGGCTGATATTTAGTGATAATGGTGATATAATTGATTGTACGAAGATGGGGATGGGGGGAAAGGCGATTCCTCCCAATATAGATAGAGTTGGGGATATGCAGAGTGATGCATTGTTTATATTGTTGGTGGAGAAGGATGCTGCTTATATGAGGTTGGCAGAAGATAGGTTCTATAACAGGTTCCCGTGCATAATTGTGACGGCAAAAGGACAGCCAGATGTGGCAACACGGTTGTTTCTGAAGAAAATGAAGACAGAGTTGAAGTTGCCGGTGTTAGCTCTGGTGGACAGCGACCCCTATGGGTTGAAGATTTTGTCAGTGTATGGTTGTGGGTCAAAGAATATGTCATATGACAGTGCAAATTTGACTACTCCGGACATAAAGTGGCTGGGGATCCGGCCTAGTGATCTAGATAAATACAAGATTCCCGAGCAGTGTCGGTTGCCAATGACCGAGCAGGATATTAAGACTGGGAAAGACTTGCTAGAGGAAGATTTTGTTAAGAAGAATTCTGGCTGGGTCGAGGAATTGTCTTTGATGGTGAAGTCGAAGCAGAAGGCTGAGATTCAGGCACTCAGCACATTTGGGTTTCAGTATCTGACTGAGGTGTATTTGCCTCTCAAACTGCAGCAGAAGGACTGGCTCTGAGTGATTGTTGAAGGTCAAGTACTTTTGGATCTGTTTCTGGTATGAGTATTCGGAATTTACCTGTTCAGAGAGGATGTATGATTTTACTTTACCATAATGCAAAAAATGTTAAACTTTTGTAAGCATTTTATCATGTTATCGGTGCTACTGCTGGAAATGAAATATGACTTGTGGCTTATTCCTTGTATTACAATGATGTTTGAAAGTAATTTATTCTTAAATGAACTGCATTCTGTTTGAGCATTGGGGAAAATTGTGATTTTTGGTTCAGCTGTATTGTCAGAAGTTTACAAGTTATTTGCTTTACACATGAAACCCTGTTCCTCTCTAATTTAGGATCACTGCTCGTAATGTAAAATTGTTTTGTGCATTGGAAGCACTGACCCAAGACAGAATTGTAGCTGGGGAGGCAAAACAGCATAAGACCAAGCTAGAAAAGAGAGACAGAGTTTTTGGAGAAATATACATATATATTCATTCTGCAACTTTTATGTACATTCAGCGCAAAATTGAGTTAGCAGGGAACTGCTTGCTCTCAGTCAAATGTACAATTATAATTTTATCCTGTTCTTTATATAAAAGAATAAAGAATGGATGCTGCTACATTTTTGAGGATGTCATTGAAATAAATATGGAAAGTACTTCTTTCAGTGTGTAACTTGCTCAATTTATTGTTGCTGCCATCTTCCTTTGCAACCAATGACACAATGATTCCTTGGTTATCTTTAGCCTTTGTAGAACTACAGGTCTTCTAGTAGGAGATTCCAATTGTGGAGACGGGCCACTTCTTTTGAGATCACCGACAGGGTTTTCTACATCACTCTTTTTATTATTTCCAATTCTGGATCCTCCTGAAATTACTTTAAGCCCTAAATCATACTGCAAGAGTTTAATAACAGCTTCTTTGACTCCAATCTCATCTTTGCCTACACATGCACCTAGTTCCTGGACGCTTAATATGATCAGCATATCATCTTTTATTGAATCTCCTGCAACCAAAATAAGGCTGAAAGTTAAACGTGCTGCAACTATTTTCTCGACGAGTTTTCAGTTGTGTATTTAAGGTTTCGGAAACATGATATTTGGCTGAAAGGGCCTTGTCACCTGTTGAGTACTTCTCTTTGATCATTCGCAAAACTGCAAGAACAACAATCCGTGCTTCTACCTGTCGAATTATACGAAACACTTAACGAAATCGAGCCAGAATTTGTGAAATGATAACTGATGAAGCATGTACTCTCCCTCACAATATTTGTCATTTAGTAAGTGGCCTTCATCTAACTAACTTGATAATAAACGAAGAATTCTAGAAATAGTAGCAAAAATAGACTATCTATTTTCAATTCCTAATCATGAATTGAGAAGCTAAGTTACTACTTATATTTGGATTACTAGTTGGGACTCTTGTATAGAAACTTCTGAGGCTATAGTAAGTATACCTTTGTGAGACCCTGGAGATCAATGGATAAGCGCTCAACATTGCTCTCTTGCAAGTGTTCTGCAACTTTCTCAAGCAACAGACTGTGAGGCCCAAATTCAGTTCTACGGGAAGTAAATTGACCTTTATTGTGGCTTCTATCTTGTATGACGCCCTCACACCACTCCTCAATTAGTTGCTTGAGATAATAATCATTGGGTTTGTACCTGCAAATTGTTTGAATCGTTATGAGGCCGAGTTACATGCATCCAAAGGGAAGCAACATGGAGAAGAAAATGAATGTATTGTGATAATTTCTAGAAAGAATATGTACGGGCATTACTGGCTACAAAAATTCCACATTTACCCTGCTTTCCGCATATCTTGATATACAGCAAGGCATTTTTGTACTTCCTGCAATGAACCATATCTCCTTCGAGCTCTAAGAAGTGTGTTGTAAGTCACCTGAAATTTAATCTCTAGATGGCTTACTATCATAACATCTTGGTGTATGTAAACCTCTTTAAATGAGATTATCTTAGTACATTGTGAAGCACGAAATCTAGATAGAAAAGGCAAGGAAAGGAAAGCCAAAACATATTGTCACACTAAATGCCCTCACCAAATTTGGTCTTATTTGATACTTCTTCATTTCTGCAAACAATGAAAATGCAAGCTTCATATCTTTATGTTCCACACAGACCTGTTGATGAACGAGCAAGATACATCTGACATTAATTCAATTTAAGAGAATATACTTCGCAGACTCAGATTTGGACTTTCTATGACAAGCCAGTGTATAAAACTAAGCCATTAGAAATTGAACTCTTCTAACCTTAATAGCTGTAGTGTATGTAACCACATCAGGCTGAATACCACCATCACGCGTGGATCTCAAGATCTGCACTGCAAGAAGAAAGGTCGTTATAGGATATATATCCTTACATAAGTTTTCCTATGTTCCGATGTTGTCATTTGTTAACCTAGATAATGTTCAAGAATTCTCGTTATCACACTTCAACAAATGCCAGCATATAGGACACGAGATATTCTTGAAGCATTTTACACTCACCCACTCCCACCTTCCAAAATTCTTCCTCCACAGGCCAGGCCGTAGGTTTAGCAATAATGTTTTTTTATTTAGTTAAAATAAAATACTCCTTTGACTAATTTAGCATTTATAAAGGTATAGATATTATCATAATATACGCAACATCTTTGAATAAAGTTTCAAGCTAATCTGAACTTGAGAAAATCAGATTCTAGATGTTTGAAAGGCAACTATTATGTTCATCAAATGCTTGACAAGGAACTTTCCTTGCTCGGCTTAAACATAACTACCTCTATTTTCCTAGCTATGCTTTTTTAGACTAATGATTCCATTACTTCTAAATGTGTTTTTCATTCAATGTCTACATTCCAAGATTTTTAATATTTAAATTATGTTACTGACGAGCAAGTTCTAGTACTATATCAACTGAAGAAGACATGCCAGAATTGTTCATCTTCAAATTAGAATAAAATAGGATTAATTTATCTTTCACATTTGATTAAATGAATTGCTGTTGGAATGTTTGCAATAGATACAATAAGCAAGTTAATTATCACATGTTATTTCAATAATCTGTTTCCGATAGATATAGACAAAGTAGATTGCATTACCTTCATAGCACCCTCTACATTCCCTGAGCTTCCGCAAATATCTATCAAAATTGACCAGCTTATGTGATTAGGAGAGAGACCTAGAGTTTTCATCTCATCCATCAAATGTTTGGCACGGTAGTAATCAGCGCCACAAGCTTTCATCAAAATATTATATGTTGATGTCGTGGGTCTAAATGGGACCTTCATGGTTAACTGTGACTGGCATGAGCTGGACAAACCAACTGATCTAGAAGTGGTGCAAGTTTGACTTGTTAGTTCAGAAACTACATCTTTTGCAGTATTGCCTCCTTTCCATGATTGAAATAGTCGAAATGCCCGATCATATTGGCAAGCCTCAACACAAGCATGAAGAAGGTTGTTGAAACACTGTGTATTAGGTTTGCCACCATCTTGAAGCATTTCATCCAACAATTTAAGTGCTTGCTCTACAAGACCTGCACTTGCACATGCACTAATCAATGATGACCAAGTAACTGTATTAGGAGTAACACCAGCTGACCGCATATCTTCTTTGATTTCCAGTGCTGGTTTCCACATTTTGGCATCTGCAAAGACCTGAATATCCAAAGGAATGTGAGGACACCACCAACATTTTCCAGGGAAAACAGAGCAGAGTATAATAAAAAAATGAAAAAGTTAAAAAGTCTTGGTTTGAATATTGAATACGGACACATCTGAAAGTTGTTTAGTTTTAAGTTTTTCACCTCTTTTTATGGACCAGTCATTTGCATAACAGTGTGTCTAAAAATGGCATTTCCCCATTTTGAAGTGTTGTGATGAAAGAATAAATCACAAGCATTCCGTTTAAAACAAAACGATGAAATATATTTGCTGTACTAGAAGGTTAACCTTGTGGGGTGGGCTATCAAATCCATGGTGTACCCTTGTCAAGCAGTCGAGTTCCAAAAGACAGTTTATGTACATGTGAAATAGCTAAAAGAAATTTATACCTTGATCATTGTGCTATATGTAAAGACATCCAACTTCAATGCTCCTTTTGACTCTAAACACTGCACCTCCCTGTAAATGTCTTGAGCAAGATCAACGTTTGCAGCAAGGCAGCACGACTTCAAAAGGATGTTGTAAGATGCAATATCATGTGTCACACCAAGTTCCTGGATATGACATCCAACTAAGACATATTGGTTCTTATTCAAGCTTTTAGCTAAGTTACAGTAGGAAAAGAAAAATGGGTGGGGAAGGGAGCAAAATAATATATAAAATCAGGTCTTTCATTGGGAGGTGCGGGAGAGAGAGAGAGAAGCATTACTTGCATTTTCTTGTAGATATTCAGAGTGTAGTTCAAATCACAGGCATTTACATTCATGAGGCTGTTGAAAACGTGGGTGTTCGGGATGACCTTGCAAGCAAGTAATTCCTGCCGTAATTTCAAAATGTTATGGCAGTACAAAATCATCCGCATACACCTTGAAAACAAGAAAAAACTGTAAAGAAATAGTTTCCAGTATGGATAGTCTCCCATCTGGAAATCACCATTTGGTGTGTAGAATGCGCTCTTAATAAAAGACTGACCTATTTAACATATCTGCAAACCTGTTGCAGTGTTTTATTAGTTTGTAGAAAAATAATTGACAGTATATGATATTAATAGAAATGGACTAGTTCTCAGAAATCAAAATTTATTTTCCCAGGTTAACAATGTGTGGATAATGAAATAACACATAGCATTGTCAAGTAAGATATTTAAACAAGGCATGTGTCAAGTAATAATCCTAGACAAGACATACAGCAATGACTTAACGCGAGATTCATAACACATTTCGGGCAATACCTCATAAATGGTCCTAGACTTCAAGTAGTTGCCACAAAGTCCACAAACATCTATTATTGTGCGGTAGACATGCATATTTGGACAACCCAAGCTCTGCTTGGATGCTTCAAAGGCAATGAGAGCAGACACCAAGTCCCCTTTCTTCCCAAATTCAAGTATTATGGTACAGATCAATATTTGAACATGGGGAAACATACATGCATACCTACAGGATGCCATATTAGAGCTTTAGGTGGAATCTTGCATGAAGATAAAATGTCGATCAGAATAGTTTTCCTGTATTATTTTGGCTAATTCATGATCCGCTCCAAAGGTGTTCCCAAGATCCTCATGTAAGAAAAAGATGTAAACATATATACAACACTATGACAAGATTAAATCAAAACAGACTATGAAATTTAACAATAAAACTACAAGAAATATACAGCCTATAAAAAACCAATTAAAAGCATCAAAAGATTTTCTTGAGGTGATGGACAGTCCAGCAACAATAGTAGTAATTTAGGATATTTTGAGAGGCACGGCTGCCCATAAACTAAAAGATTTAGGTTCCTGCAAATACAAGCATGGAGGGGCACATGCTATGCTATTGTCACTCACAGAAGCATTGCCTATGTTAGTGTAAAAACTTTAGTAACTTTTTAGGAGGAATAGTAGTTGGTCCAACGAATGTGTGGATAATAAATAAGTAATAGTTATGAATGTGGTTGAAATTCATATTTAAGTTTGATTTAATAGGAAAAAAAATAACTATTAACTACTTTTATTTTTACAACCTGAAAACCCAGTCCACTCTATGTAAAAAAATCGGAGTAATAGAACCCATTGAAACAAGTCAAGAACCGGGTGGTTCGCCTCAAAATTTTGGTACTGTATTTTATTTTCTTAATTGTTTTATAATAGGTTTGACTCTTGACTCTATACCTTTTTCAGGTCGATGCCGAGTGATTTTTAATACATTGATTATTTCACTTATCCAGCTAAGTTTTTCTATAAGATGATTGATTATTCGGGGAGTGTTGCAGCATTATTTCACACATGCAACTCATTTAATGTAAGCATTGCTGTGAAAACACCAAAATTAGGGGGAGGCGGATTACATCATAAGTCATGGGCACTCGAAATAAACTGCAGAGTCTATGAAAGTGAAGTAAAAAGAAGAAAATTATTTGTTGCCTCTAAATCAAAAACACCAATTCTTACTGCTTCGACGAGGAATAGAAAATGGAAATAACACCTTATGGCTGCAGTTGGGTTCCTTTTGCTGATGCAAAGCTCTATGATATCAGATGGCTCCACCAATTCTCTAATTGGAAATTGAAATCCTGAACCAGTGAGACATACATTTATCAAAGGTGAAACCTTCATGGCAGTTTGGACAACTTTCCAAAAATAAAAATGGACACTTGTATTATCAACATTGTCGACTACATACAGAGGTAGAATTATGCTAGAAACGGAAACTCTAAAAATGTATACTCATTTCAAAATAAGTTAGCAATATTTAAAATGAAACTTACGGATGCACAGGAAATTCGAAGTTCGAATGTTCGTATTGAATCTACCAATAATGCTTGTAAAATATTAGTAGAAAAATACACGACAGTTTTGAAAAAAAATATATGATTCATATTTAAAAAACTGAAGTTAATTTTCTGTTAGCAGAGAAATTCAATTTCTATCAAGTAAATGCCTGAGAGGTTCTGATATTTTGGGAATTCAGTTCCTGCCGAAGAAACAAATCCCTAGATAGTAGTATTATTAGAATTTACCATGAAGCGTATCCATTAAGCTCACAGTTTGCTCGACTTCACCGAATTTCATTACCCGGTAACTCTCTCTCTTCAGCGCCTCCATTGCAGCTCCATCGAAGAGCTGAATGGGATCAATCCCGAGCTTCATAAAACCACTCAAAATCACCTCCACGACACTCTTGACCTTTCCATCATCAAGCATTCTCGTAATGCCGCTCGAAACAGCCTTCACATTAAGCAGACTCACAAATTCTTTACCTCTCAACCCCGAAACCACCACGATCTCTGCTATCATTAAGAAGTCTTCGAACCTCCCATCCTCTGCCAGCTTCGATGCTAGTTCAGCATAGTACCTCGGGTTCTCTCGATTGTCCCCCCGGACATTGAATAGAAGTGGAGATGCAGTAGTAAATGGCTTAGACGTGTGCTTAGGCTTGGGTTTGGTGGTAGTAGTAGTGGCGGCGGAGGAAGAAGAAGGACGGTGGTGGTGGTGGTGTCGGCGGCGTGGAGAGGCGGCNTGGTAGTAGTAGTGGCGGCGGAGGAAGAAGAAGGACGGTGGTGGTGGTGGTGTCGGCGGCGTGGAGAGGCGGCGGCTGCGGCGGCGGGTACGACGGTGGAGGAGGCGAGGATCGAAAATGGATCTCCCATTTCCAGGACAACCGTTTTCAGTTGGAAATTGCAAAAGCAATATTATATATAAGTGGCTCTGTCTGAGATTCTGAGCAAGGATTGAATTTGAAAGGCGGGCGTTTAACGCGACGTCGCTTGGTGCACGTGCACCGGTGTTTGCCTGGCGAATGGATCGACGTGGGAGAGGCACGACTATGCAGTACTCAGCCGATCGTGTCTCGCGATTTTAGTTCAAAAACGCGAGAAAGATGGGATATTTTGACACTTCAAATTTGAGCAAAATAATATATGCAATTAGCAAAGTATTAGGGTTGAAAGCAATTGAGATTGGGAATAACAAATTTATCAATTTATACTTGTATTAAAGTAAAATTGAAGTTTAGTGCCATGAATTAAAGTGAAGTGATCCAAATTAGACATTTACTCAAAACTGGGTGACCTCATTAAAATTTACCTATTAATCCATACGGTCAGTGACTCGGATGCTCTCCATTCTCCTACCTAAACCTTGTTGGAATCTTGTCCCTAATCTTTACTTTGATCTTGTTTGATAGGGATTGAAATCAAATTTTCATCAAATTTTGATAAAAATTGATGAAATATATAGTTAAAATTATTTGTTGATTTCGATTTAGATTTAGATTAAAATTTTAATTTTAATTTCTGCCAAATAGACTTCTTATAAAATTTATATCCTCAACTTTTGAATAATTAGGTGGGGTTTCTTAAATGATACTTCTATGCTTCTCTTTAATTATAAAAGCTAAAATGTTAATGAAAGAATAATTTTGCCTTTATCTTTAAATTAAAAGCAAATAAAGCAAGAATGAAAATAAAAAAGAGAAATAAAACTCATCTTCTACCTCCCAAAAAAATTGCTACAATTGCAGTGGAGGTGCATCGTCATTATCACTATCAATTGGCATCATTTGTTGATCGTAAAATTTTCACATTCAAACTTTATTGGATTCGATATAATGAGATAAATCTAATAGTAAAATTTATTTTTTTTATTAACCATAGGAAATTGTCCGAATAAATTTTTTGATACGTTTTTTTTTAATCAAAGCTTGATTACACGATTCTTCCTCGTTTCTTCGCCATTTTGAGATTTTTAAAAACCAACCCACTTTAATTTTTCACACATAATATGAATATGACATCATAATATCCTTGATTTTAACATAGGTATTCATTCATTCCAAGTTCGATCGATTTCAAGTTTTTCGCTCTATCCTTACATAGTTACATATAAAGCCTTTTGAGCAAGTTTCCTTTGAAGCTTATTTTTATATGACTTGTAGAAGTTATTGTGACTGCTCATTTGCAGTATTAATGTCTAATTGAAAAGTTCAAAAATTTGATGAAGTTTGGCAACGTTTTGAACCTTTCATATTTTTAATTAGGCTTTTAATTCTGCAAAATTGTAATCCTAATAGATTCTACAAGCAGCATAGACCACGTTTCAATGAAAAGTAGATCAAAAAGGCGGAAACTAAGTGGAGTAGATATTTGAATAACTCGAGACGATGGAGAAATGAGGAAGAACCATGAATTTATAGTTTCGAATGGAAAAAAATCGTCATAAAATATATGCTAGCCACTTTCAATTATCACATGAATTTGACTCATTTTTTATGGGTCCGATAAGTTACGACATGTGGCGATGCCACCTCCTCCTCTGCCATTATAGCAAATGTTTGGGATGTGGAAGATGAATTTAATTTTACTTTGTTGTTCACTCTTGTATTTTAGTTTGGTTTGGTTGTCATTTAGTTTTGTATGATTAAAGACAACGAAGCTTGTCGATTGAAGAAAACGGTAAAAAGTTTCTTGGGACGAAATGCACTGATTATTCAAAGATTGACAGCAAAAATATTACCAAAAGTAAAGATTTGAGACAAGATTACTACAAGGGTCAAAGTTAGGGACAATTGTAGTA
>CAIGRN010085069.1:0-18496 GCA_903798345.1 Fraxinus anomala | reverse complement strand
ACTTATTTTTAACACTAATCAACTAACTTGCAACGCACGTTTCCTTCACTAGTTATTAAGAAAAGAATAAAGTTAGTACAAACTTTGGAAGATTCTCTCAACCTAATCTCAGCTAAATGAGTAAAAGAGAATAACTTACCTTGTTTATATACAGGGGAGAAAAAATTTTGAGTACAAAAAACCTACACTACATGTGATTTAGCCATACTCGTAATCATAAGCCTACCATAGTGTTTTTTTTTTTTTTTTTTGGCTCCTGTTCACATTNATGAGTAAAAGAGAATAACTTACCTTGTTTATATACAGGGGAGAAAAATTTTTGAGTACAAAAACCTACACTACATGTGATTTAGCCATACTCGTAATCATAAGCCTACCATAGTGTTTTTTTTTGGCTCCTGTTCACATTAAGATTCTCTACTTGAAGGAGATTGAGTAAACATATTATGGAACCTCATGTTTGGAAAATCTATAGCTTCCTCACATTCATAGGTGTCTCATTATACTCCCTTGACCTCGAAAAAGATTTATAACACGTTTCCATATCCAATTACATATATTGCTCATATCAAACCATTCTTAACTGAAGACTCACGACCAACCTCTGGATATGGAAACGTGTAGGTTGGTTTGCTCTTTCTTCATCATTTTGAGCCTTAGTGAATCATTTATTCTGATCTTTGTGTATTGGCATGTCTATGCATATGTTTTGCAGCAAATTCTCAACACAGAGTTGAGCTTGTTAGTTGAACATGGAACTTATTGACACGATACAGGAAACGAGCCAAACATGGCAATGAAAACTGCACAGGTACCTTTACAAGCCATGAAAGATGAGTCATCTGGTTTGGACTCAGATGTTGCAGCCGCTTTCCTTTTAGTGGAAGTGAAATTCCTATCGTACCTGGTATGTTACTGCTTGTTAAACTGATGTTCTTTTCTTTCATAAAAACAGAAAAATCAACTTTCTGTTTCCCCGTATCTCAAAATTGAATAGTACTTTGTATCTTTGAATAATCCTCTTTTGTTGATACTGCATGGTTAGAGATGGTCGACTGGTACAAAAAGACAACAATTTTAAAGAACTGTTTCTTTTCATTTGTGCGTGGAGATACTTTTTACACCTTATCGCTTTGATTTCTTGACATTGTTGTCATACGTGACCAGGAACTGCCGATATTTCTTCCACCTATTGAAGGAGAAAATGAGGGAGGGCACGGGCAGGTTGTCTACCTTAGAGATTCAGCCGGCAGACTCTGGCGAGTTCTCCAAACTAACCACATTCGGCGTTACATCTTTTGTACGTGGCTGGAAACAATTTTATGAAGAAAACAATGTCAAGACAGGAGATTCATGCAAATTTAAATGTGAAAATAGCATTCGGGGTTGCATCTACAGGGTCGATGTTATTAAAAAACCAGTTGTTTAGTCTCTTGAAATGTGTCGACCGAGCATGTCTTGCATGGCTAAAATAAAATTCGGTAAACAGGTTTAGGTATTTTGAGTTTTGTAATGTATTTTGTGTCCTAGTAATTGGATTGTTGGTATGAGAGGATGCTGGTGATTGGACCATCGTTTGTGTTTTGTACTATGTTTGAATCGTTCAAACTGTACTATGTTTTAAAGTGTAGGACCCATGTTTTAGCCAAAATTTTGCATTGGTAGGAAGTTTCTCTCTACATTTTGGGTTGAAAATCCACTCGTTCGATTTTTGCACTAGCTTTAATCTCTTTACCAATTGCCTTTTAATGCACATTCCATCCTAACACCAATTGCTATTTTTAACTTTGTCGCCTATTTAGTAAATCTCAATGACCCAAGTGTTACGTATAACATTGAAGTATTTAAAACTTCCCCTAATTTTTGTGGGCCTGAGGTGGCCGACTCTTCGATCTCACATAAGATCCAACCTTGCACTTGATTAGAGCTTGATCACTTAAGAAAGGAGTGGTGACCAAATCCAACTATCAAATTACCCTATGTCAAGCTTGGTTGTTGGACACGTCACTTCGCGTCTTAGAAGTTTTCGAAATAAGTCATTCCATGTTGGATTATATGCTACTGTTGTTGCTGCGCGCTTTTATTAAGGTGAGTCTTTGTCCAAAAGCCTTATCCTCTAGGTCACTCTTCTAAACTTGGCCTCGCCTTTTTGTAATGACACAACTTATCTATTAAACACGTGAAGCCCTATTTTACTATGTCGTGTCATGTTATTTTAGAGAAATTTAATATTTGGTGGTTGCAATTGCGATTGTAGTATTTGGTGATTGCAATTTTGGAGTGGTTGATGGCGATGCTGGTGGAGGAGTGATCTTGGTGGCTGAATTGTACTTCAGCGGGATGGTGGTGGATGGTCGAATGCGGAAATTGGTGGTTGATTTCCTTTTTTTATAGGTGGGTCCACATTTTGAAAAGATTTGAAGCTTCCACTACAAATTCTTTTTTGTTGATTTTTTTTTTATTTTTTTATTTAAAAAGGAGGTCAAACTTGTCATTTCATTTCACGTCGACGGTTGGACAGATTCTGTCAACTGGGATGAACTATGCCTATTTCCTCAAATATGAGATGATTGGTGCCATTTTTAAAGATTGGGGGTAGATCTGAAATATTTTTGAAATGTTGGAACCAAATGTGCAATTTCCCTTTGTAAACCGCCTTCTTCTGGTCCGACTGTTTGCTCAGTGAAAACTCGAATAAACCCGCCGAGTCGCTCATTGACCCGGTCTCTCTTAATGGATTCCTATGGACGATCGTTTTCAAAGCGAATCGCAGAATCGGTGATCGGAAAATCGTGTCCAATATGCTTGAGACACGTGGAAGTTCGCGATGCAGCAGTGGTTATCCCATGTATGCACACTTACTGTATCCTCTGCATCCGCAGGTGGAGCGACTTGAAGCGAAAGTGCCCTCTTTGCAACGCGGATTTCGATTCTTGGTTCTACAGAATCAACCTTTCTTCTAGAAAATTTGAGAAAGAAAAATTATTGCCGTCCAGTGAGGGTAAAAGGGTAAATTTGACTGTCCGGGATGATTTCGTGTTCCGGAGACGGAGAACTCAAATTTTCCGCCAAAGAAGGTTAATTATTTTTATTAAATTATGTTTCATTTTTATTTTTTTTAGTTTTATTTGAAATACATTTATGGGAAATTATTGAATTAAATGAAAACAAGATTGGGGGGGATTCGATTCTGAATTTTAGATGAATTGAGGAAAGAATAGTTAAAAAGCAGTATAATTTAGAAAAATTATCCTATTCTTCTAATGAATAATGTATATACTTTTAAGCTTATAGTATTATAATATTTTTAATTGAATTTAAAATAAACGTTTTGGATAGGGAATATTAGTTATTAGAAAAAAAAAATAGTTTTGCAATGAGAAATCTCCTGTAAATTGTTATGAAACAATTAACAGGAAGCTCATTTTGAATTATAATGCAAGGGATGTTTTTCTTCTGCATTTTCTTTCCTTTTCTCTTTTGTTATATAGCTCCACATAATTTGTAAACGTTTCTGTTGTTTTAATTTCTCGCCCAAATCTTGCTCAGGGTAATTACGAGATCCCGAGAAGAATCAAGCAATGGGAGATCTCAAGTGAGGCCGTTGCCAAGGCAACGATCATTTGGACATGAAGGTCATGAGCACCCTGATATTATTGCTGAAAGAGTCAAACAGTGGCGTGCAAGGTAGTATATTGCCATGAACGTGATCTCATGTTCCTGAAATATGCATTTATCATGAGTGAAACCGAATGATTCGAAGATAATTTTTGATTCACACTGGTACATTTGTTTTCTTGTATGATAATTGGATTGTATGGTCTTTTATAGCATATACAAGCAGAGGTTGCAAGCTGTTCCCCTCTCTTCGAAGACATGTCTTGTTCAGGTACATGCAATTTGCCAATGCTATTATCTTCAATTTCATGAAGAGATTATCAATACTGGAGATTGGTCATCTGACAAAATTAAACCCAATAGAAGTTCTTACCGGAGCTGAAAATGAATAGTTTCCTTCCCCTGAGACCTGAAACAGGGTGTAGATCATTTGACAAAGCTATTAAATGGAGTTTCTTCTTTGCTTAGTACCAATTTTATCGAAACTGCGACGTAAAGTTGACGTGTTAGTAGATAAGAATGTTAGTGGAGACTGATACAAGTATTTGTTTAAAGAATTGCCTTTTATTTCAGTTATGAGTTAAACACGATTTTTTTTTTCAATTGACGTTCGGACCAAGCTTTCCTGTAAGGAGAGTAGGAATTGATGCAATACACTGAATTTAGTTAACCCACGGCGTTGCAATATATTGAAGTAAATATTTTTAACTTCTCCCTAATCCATATTTTCAGAAAATGGAAGGGCATCATGGCATAAAACAAATAATACTTCAGAAAATAGAACCATGGATACAGAGGGAGCTGCAGGCTGTTCTTGGGGATCCAGATCCCACCATCATTGTACATGTTGCCACCTCGATTTTCATCTCAAGACATGAAAAGAAGCATGAAGGCTTTCCAGAACAAGTGGGCAATGAAGATGATTTTCTCGCACCTCTGCGGCCATTTCTTCATGAGCATACAGATATGTTTTGGCATGAACTTGGGTAAATTATCTGCACAATGTCTGTTCAGCTTTATTCAGTACTTCTAAATTATCTTGAAGACTGAATCTATCTCGTCTTACTATACCCTCAGAAAAGTGGCCCATTTGATAGACATTTTTATCGTGACTGAGGTATCTAAATAAACTTAGCATATACAGTATGTTAGAAAATAAATAGGAAGTTATCCTGAATCAAATCTACGAGAGATTATCACTCACTCTTGAACAGATCTATGATTCCTGACCCAAAATAGCTTTCCATTAGTGTATATGTTGGCTGTGTTTCATTTGTTTATAATTTTCCCTTTCCACTCCGTTCTGTGTTCTGTCTCCATCTTTTTTTTGGGGAGGGGGAGGGTAGGTTGAGTGTATCTGAGTTTTTTTCTTCTGCTTATAGATACTTTCTTATAGAAAAAGAAAAGATCCAATACATTTTTGCAGATGTTTTGCAGAGAGCTCTTTCTCGATGGAAACATATGATACTGTGGTAGAATACAAAGCATTGGACTAAGAATGGTGAAATTCCGCACAAGACTGCCTGATTCTACTTCAATGGAGGCTATCAGTTTGTGCAGAGGTTTATGCTTTGTTCAACATAAATGGCTGCAGAATACAACATTGTTGTTGGAGAAGACTATCAGGGTTTGGAGCTAATCCAAATATCCAATACAGGAATAAGATTGAAGCACAATGAAAATAGCTGAAGATTTTCTATTCATGATTGAAGCATACATCAAGATGAGGCAACAATGCATGGATAAATACTGCTTTGGACCGAACTCAATAATCCCTTGATTCTGGATCAGAGATGCTAACAGGGTGGCTATCGAAATGGGGACCTCTCCACTTGGGGCACCAAATCAGTGATGCTGAGCGTTGAAGGTTGACTACATTGATGGGAATTTCCACATTCATTTGTACGAGAGCTTCACGGGGTTTGGTTAAAATTGACATTTAGTCTTACTGGAGATCATGTTTGGCTAAGCTTATAAATTACTTTTCATTTATAGTTCTTGATGTGTACTTCTACAAAAAGAGTTCAAAATTAAGGATCAAATTTATACCAGTATATAAGCTTATAAGCAACTTTTCTTTAATAGTCCATATCGTTCCTTATACCAGTTTGGTGGCCATATAATTTTTAGTTTTGCTGGGTGTACATCTGAGGTGTGATATGACAGCCCCCTCACTAGAGGGGAGAGTCAGCGGTTTTTTTAATTTGGGGTCAACGAGCATAACTCTTATGATTTTTGGTCAAGATTGATTTACTCCCAACTCCTTCAAAAAGAGTACAAAACATAAAATAAACTAAATAGGGTACAATATCGCTCAAAGAAATTTTACTCTTTGTTTACCTTTTTCTTTTTCAATATTTTTTGGTAATTTATTATAGGAAATTTAGGGCTCAACCTTCGACGTTTGTTTTTATTTTTTTTTATTTTTATGTAAATTATATTGATAAAAAATCATATACAAGTACACCGGGCATACCTTGCAATCAAAGATCAAGTAAGCGTACAAGTACACCGAGCAATCAAAGATCAAGTACGCATACATGTACATCGAGCATATCCGGGCAACCAAAATGAAAAGATTTACAAACGATTAGATTTAACGACCTAATGTCATAGACTCAAAATGAATCAAAACATAACTTTGTATACGTGTATTTTAATCTGTCTAACAATGCCATCAACTTGCAGTCTTAGATCCTCAAAAATTTTCCTCTTCCATGCCGTCCATAATTGGTAAACGGTGCTCGTAAGTGCAATTCGCTTCGTCTTACTTTGCCAAGATGTGTCTCGAGCCTCCTTTTTAATCCACTTCAATGCACTATGTAGTTTAGACATAGAACGTCTAATGCCAAGCCATGCACGAATCTTCCTCCATACAGATGCGCTGAACTGACATGTGAAAAAAAGGTGTTGTTCTGTCTCCACCGTAACTCCACAAAAACTGCAATTGCGATCTATCTCCAAGTGCCTTAGTTTGTCCTTAGTTAACAACTTGGATTTAACTCCAAACCACAGAATAAAAACATGCTTAGGGGTGACGGAAGCGTTCCAAACAGTTGCTGCCCAGGCTGCCTTCGGCCCATTCAGTCTGAAATATTCATAGGTTGCCGCAATGCTGAAACTGCCTGAGGCTGTCCAGTTAGCCAGCCTGCCTGTTGCGGCCTGAACGGTGTGTTCAGGCTGTGAAATCTGACCACAAATTTCCAGCAGCCTTTTAACCAGAGGAGAGTTTTCTTTCCTCGCCGAATACTCCCAAATGGCTGTGCCATGTAAAAAAATCTGATTTACCCACTTTACCCAAAGCGTGTCCTTACTATGAATGTTCCAAAGAGTTTTAGCAAGGAGTGCCGCATTCCAACATTTAATATATCTATCTAAGCCCGCCCTCATGTTTTGGCAAGCAAATATTACTCCAAGCAACTAATGGCTTCTTAGATCCCCAAAGAAAGTTACGACAAAGACTAACAATCTTTGATGCGACCGTGGACGGAATAGGAAGAATGGAAAGCTAAAAACATTCGACGCCTTGAAGAATGGTTCTTACTAGTTCGATCTCCCCGTATAAGACAAAGAAACCCTTGACCATGCTCCAATGTAGGTCGAGATTTTGTTGATAAAGGAGTCATAGGAGCTAACTTTCAATTTTACCGCTGCAAGTGGTATTCCCAAATAACGAAATGGCATAGAACCCTTGGCCATATTAGTTAATTGGTGAATATCCTCCAACTCTTGTCCATGTACTCCTGCCGTATACAAGTTGGACTTGTTCACATTCATCCTTAATCCCAACATGTCTCCAAAATTGGACAAGCACTCCATCAAGATACCAACCGAGATTATCCCCCCTAGCAAATAACATCAAGTCATCCACAAATGCTAAGTGAGTTATCTTCAATTGACCACATTTAGGATGATAATTAAACTCGCTATCATCGGTTGCTCCCTTAAGCATTCTTGAGAAATATTCAAAGCAAATAACAAACAAAAAAGGTGATAAAGGGTCAACTTGACGAAGCCCCCTCCTCCCCTTCATGAAACCATAAGCGCAATGGAATAAGTAGGCGTGGTTATGCATTCCATCACCCATCCAATGAACTTTGTTGGAAAACCAAGACCTTCAAGCACACTACGAAGGAAATCCCAATTAACCGAATCATATGCCTTCCTAAGATCAATCTTGAGACGACATCTAGGAGCAACTTTTTTGAGGTTGTATTGCCTTAGGAGCTCTTGTGCTAGATGGATGTTTTGCCAAATTTAGGGTGGTCTAACTATGTTTATGTTGTCTTCTCAGAGCTAGAAACAAAAAAAAAATAAAAATAAATATCATGCTAGATATATTTAACGAGAAGCAACAAAAGAATGCCGAAGCAGGCAAATTCCGAGCTTCTACCACATTTTTCAGAATATAGTATCCAGTATGGTTGTCGAACAGAGAGGACACTGGTTACCCACTCCTATCTGGTTTAGTTGTTTTGTTAAGAGATATTGTGACATAAAAATTTGTAGAGCATTCCCTTTTTAACTTGCTTTTATACATTGATATTTGGGGTCAGCTGCATTGTTTCTTCAACTTCAATTTCTGTTTCTTGCTATTCAGTAACCTGAAGAAGGATCCATAAGTCAAAGGGGTCCAGAGGCAGGCAAAATTTTCGATTTTTAAAGGTACTCGTGTGATTTTCTATCCTTTTTTTTTCTTGCTGATATCTTCATCTTAATATCCTTTTAGTAGAGAATCTGAGTTAGTATTTTTCTTTTTAAAATTTACCTTTTCGTATCACTTCAGGATTCATTTTTCAACTCACATCATTGCAGATGTATCGGTAGATACTTAATCAACAAGTGGATAATGTGACTGTTTTGTTAATTAATCAATCGGGATAGTGTGGATGTGATTTTGGCAAATTGTGATTATGGAAGTCATAGTTGCATGTGCAATGCAATATTCTACTGAACATTAGATGCTCACATCGTCACACAGACAATCTAGAGAGCAACTTATTAGATTATAACAGTTGATTGGCCTTCTTTACAGCTTGTGTATCAGTTTATGTTTTCTTTACTTATTTCTATTGAGTAATTAATATATGTACCAAAACCAAGAGTTGTCCATATATGTGATTTTATGGTCATTTTAGCAATATTGCATATCATTCAAGGAATTAGCGGAAGATAGTAGATACATAAAATGTCCTTCTGTGTGTAAAAAGCATGTTACTCTCTGTTTTCTGGGGGCGGCAGGTTATTTCACTTGCTTTTTAACTGGTTTCTCTTTTTCCTTAAGAAACTCTTTAACTTCATCTTATGAAATGCTTTTCATGTACACCAGGCTGTTACTTTAGATTATTATCACAGGGGAACTAGAGTGTGGAGAACTTTACCAGCACAACTTTGAATTGCCTTAGGCCTCGACATTTATGACAGTAGTTTCACAGAAAGTTGTGCTTTGAACTATAAATATGAGATCCGTTGACTACAAAAAGAATAATAATTTCAATATACTCTGTAGTGTTCTTTTCCTCAATTGCTTTGAAATAACTTCCGGAAAACCAACGTATTTAGTTGTTTATGCCTATTATATCCTACAAAGTTATTATTTAAGGAAAAGCATCCAACTCTTCGAGATCGTGCCCAGCACTATCCCAATTTACTTTCTCCTTGTGTTGGTTTTATTCTCTAGAAGATCTTATTGAATTGGTCTATAATATTAGTTTCAGCTGTTGTATCCTGCTTTATGAAATGTTGATTAATTTAGTTCACAACATACACATTTTTATGCCTTGTATACTTCTGTGAATGTAGTTATGCTGAAATGCATTTTGTTTGCTGTCTTTTAGATGAATTATGAAGACTTTTGCCACATTGCCTCAGTGTGTACAGAGCAAATAGGGCCTAAATGTAGACGCTTTTGCAGTCCTTCAAATTTCATGAAGTTTGAGAAAGATGAATCAGGGAGAATTGCCATCCTACCTTTCTATCTTTATGTGATGCGCACGGTGGGTGCTGCTGCTCCTTTCATACAGAATGCTGAACCCCCTCCCCTCATGCATCGTATTTTTGGGCTTGATAAATGATAATTGCCTGATTTCAACACTAGTCTGTAGTTTTAAATTACGCGGTTAGTAATATGTGCTGGCTGTGAATCACTTTGTTAATTTTACATATTAAATGAGTGTCGCTATTTCTCCTCAAAGATTAAGGCACCTTAAAATGACGTTCTTTCCCATTTTGTCATCACAGGATGGTCATATAACATTGACACTTAATGTTTGTATACAATAAAAGACGTCAGAAAATTAAGCAAGAATCAGACATAATTGGATTTGGTCTTGAATGTCTATGAACAACAATTCATTACATTTTTTGTACACTGTACTTGGAAAAGATTTGAGTCTTCAAAAAGACCACCACAGTAAAATATCCACTGACCATACAATTTTATGGTAACCCGTGCTTCAGAAGATAGTGGTCTCATGGTCTGTTTATGTTGGCGGACAGTACTGTCATCCACATAATTCGTTGATTTCTCTTTCAAATGTTGTATTCTTTCGTTTCGTCTTCAGGTTTCACTTACCCAAGCCAGGATTGATATGAGTGAGCTCGACGAAGATTCTGATGGGTTCCTTCAACCTTATGTATGGTCTTTTCAATTCTCTGATCGTTCGCCTGCGAAATAGAGTTTAATTTTGGTTTTCTTGGTTATAAAGCTGTGTGATTTGATTTTCTTGTTTGTGCTGAAAATTGCCAAAATATTCGTTGGAACAGGAGATGGAAAACTATATAAAAGTTCTTATTCCTAATTTGGCACAACTCCATGACATGCCTGCAGCGTTTGAGCAAACGTACAAATCTCTCTTAATTGCCAAAATGATTTCATATGGTTGCATTTAAACTTTCTTATGTGATGAATATTTTAATTTACCTTTTTTCTTTCTTATCCTTTGGTAAGTCTAATCCCAATATGTGTCATATGTTAAGCTCAGCGTGGGTACTTCCACTTGGTATATTTTTTCTGTATGGCCACACATTTCATAACATCCTCATTTGCAAATATTTTGGTTTTTAACGATGAGCACCCACTACCATAAAGCGTATATTGTCTAATAACCAATCTAGGGAACTCGCCTTTTGCCTTGCACATATCTTAGTCTG
This sequence comes from Fraxinus anomala, assembly GCA_903798345.1. NCBI lineage: Eukaryota > Viridiplantae > Streptophyta > Magnoliopsida > Lamiales > Oleaceae > Fraxinus > Fraxinus anomala. The sequence continues at coordinate 7,726 of CAIGRN010085069.1, read as the reverse complement.
ACACAGGAGTTTTTAATTTCATTCCGCCCACTCTAATTTTATGCATTATTTATAGAATCATTCGTCTCATAAGATGTGGCAAAGTTCACACTCGCTGTCAACCTACTACAACCTTCCTCCTTTTTGTCTATGCTTAGGGCCTGCGATAAAGAAAAATAGGCACTGTGCACTTTTGCAAATATTAGTTATTTTCGTTTGTCATGGGATCTATTTACTCGTTTCATTGTTATTATCCTACTTTAGAATTTAGTTTGAAAATTGTTGTGTTTAAAAGAAAAGGCATGCATAAGAAAATGCTACTCAGTAATTGTCTCCGGGAGCTGATGGAACTACACCAAGTAATTTAGTTTCATAGTTTTGGTCTTGTCAACGGCCTCGAGATATAAATGTGAGTAATAATTCTCTATGCTGTGATATGGTATCCGTAATGTGTCCATCCTTTTCTTTTTTTTTTTTTGTTTCCTTAAGTTGTCCCCACTTTTTGGGAATCCGACTTGTCCATGTGTTATCCGCCTTTGCCTTGATCCTGCTGATTGTAATAGTTTTAAGTTAAAAATCTAAACCCTTTTGCTAGTAAACCTGTGTTTGTTGAACTAAGCCCGTGTTCGTCGTTGCTTATAATGGCTTATAATTTGGTCAAACTTTAGGTTTTCTACCCATTTCGTAGGACCCATAACTTTTACCTATTTTTTAACCCCACATTCTTTGTGGCCCACTTTTTATAATCTATTATAAGCAATGAGAAACACAGGCCAATTGATTTTCTTTGAAGTTCTCATCAGGTTCATTTTAAATGTTTATTTATGTGCATAAATGCTACAGCTTCATGATGCATTATCATTATTTGCTTGGGAGCGAGGAGATTACATTTTTTATTTACCTTTCATTTATGTTAGGAAAGCGAGGAAGAAGTCACCGACACTGAACTAGCCGAAAATTGGTTTTCACTGACATCTGCACAACGCATATGTGGTTAGTAGTTTGACTGAACTATGTGACCATCTTCATATCATCTTTATGTTTTTTTTATTGACTTATGTTTCAAAAGTTGCTTTCTTGTATGAGTTCCATATTGTCTTAACCAACTTCCAATGTCACTCTCCCTCAAAAGCCTGCATACTATTGTCCCTCAAATGATCAAAAAATTGACATATTGGTAACTCTTGTAATTCATTCTTCCTTCTTTTTTTTGGTGGGTGAGGGGCTTTGTCTTGATTCTTCTCTACGTATGATATATTCGAGAAATGAATAATGCTATTTAGTCACCGGTGGCCAGTTTAGATAATGCTAAGTGATAGGCTCAATGAAATGTAGAATCAACTATTAAGTAATTCATTTAATTATATCTCCCATTTAATGTTATATTAGTGCCACCTAGATCGGAGTTGTAACACCAGTGGTGCTAAATAACATTACTCATTAGAAATATTAAACCAATTTTGATTTTAACTTAGCTTTTCACTGCTGCCCTCATAATCTTTATAATTTAACAAGTAATGTAAATGTGCAGATATGTTTCTTGCTCTTGATAAAGAAATGAATGGAACATTGATCAAACAGGAGCTGCGAGAATATGCAGATAGAACATTGACAAAAAATTTCATCGAGAGACGTAGAAACTGACTCTGTGTGTGTGTGTGTGTGTGAGTGAGAGTGAGAGAGAGGGGGGTGGGGGGTGGGGGGTGGGGGTGGAATATGTATTTAATCATTCAATAATTCTTGTTCAGTTTCTTTTAAGCTGCACATGTTTTGCCAATATTCATTTTCCTTGCATGTTTGCTCTTGTTTATTTAGGAGTATCATTCTCAAACCGTTCCACATTGCTTTCTGATACCTTATCAAGATTTTCTACGAATTGTTGCATTAGGTAGAGCTTGATTGGTATTTTGTTCCAAATGAACTGAGCTTCGACTGCCAATTGCCTTTAGTAAAGAAACTCGGTAAAAAAAAAAAATTGTCTAATATAGCTGATAACTCCTCCCTAATGAGGTCCATTTGTCTGTATATCATCCTCCAAGTTCCAACTAAAGTGAATGCTGCTTTTGAACATTCCTGTACCCTTTCCTTTAGTTGTCATATCATCTCTAGTTAAATGCTAACAGCCTTCAGTCCTTCACTTTTCATATCGGGGTGAGGAATAGATGTGCTGCACTCAAAACCTGAAGGGTTAACCTAAGACTGATACTGTGTTCCCCTAATGTCAAAAGGATTGTCAGGACAGAATTGTCCAAATGCATATACTTTATGCATGCCAGTGTTATACTAGTTTAAATTGCTGATGTTTTTACCTGTGGATTTTACTGCTTCCATATTATTTGTGCTGTATCATTTGTATAAATGTAGATACGTTGAAACCCTCTCTTGTTTATGTACAAATGACTTATTCTTCCTACGAGTTATCTTTCTTTTAGTGGACTCAGTTTCAATTGTTACGAAACCAGCAGGGGTTTTACTTCTGTTAAATGTCTTCCTGCCTTTCTTTTTACTGCCACCGGCCCACCTGTTAATATTTTCCTAGTGGTTTTTAACTATAACTTCAGATTTATTCATTGGTCTCAGCAAGATACGACTTATATATATTTCAAGAAATAATTCCATTTTATACGAGCAGTTTTTGACGAGCAAGTCCGATGTGGAAAAAGTGGAGCTGGTAATGCTCGAGAGATGAATTTTGAAAGTTATCTCGACCTTTTTCTGGCCTTGGAATACAAAGACACACCAGAGGGATTGACGTATTTGTTTCATTGCCTTGATCTCAATGGAGGGGGATTCCTCACGACAGCTGATATTCACACACTGTTCAGGTAAACATGCTATTTAGGTTTCAACTTGCATCTGTCACGAATAAGATTTATGCGTTTCTTTATGTAGGTTACATGCTTCCTATTTTCCCATCATAATACTTCCTCTGGTTGATGTTTCAATCTATCTATAGTTATTTTTTATCACATTCACCATCTAAGCAAAGCCCCTATGTGGCCCCCATTTTCTAAAACTTATTATTTCCTCAAATTCAATTTCAACAGGAAGTTTCATGAGACTCACAACTTTTATTAACTTTTCAATCGCATATTTTATCAATTTTTATCAAAATTTTCTAAAAATCTGATTTTTAGTTAAACCAAATAGGGTCAAATTAAAATTTTTATGTGGAAGTAAAGAAGGGTAACATCAAGAGGAATTGGACTTGGCTTTAATATTAATACATACAAGGAATTTTATAACCAATGCTTACTTAGGGATGGATGTTGGGATAAATTTTACACATATGATAACATGTTTGGTAAAGCCAATACTTATAAGCAATGTTTGGAAATCGGCTCGATTATCGATCCGAAAAGGTTAAAGGGTCAAACGGTCGAATCAAAGTCAAACAGGAGTTGACCCGGAATAAAAGTGATAAATAAATAGATTTATATACTACATTAAGCCCTTTTTGTTTGCCATTTTCCCCTTCATTCTTAGAATTTTTTTGACCATTGGTGGGCCAACCAAGGCCCCACCATAGAGATGAAAATTCAAAAAAGTGATTGAAGTGTGATATCAACGGTCATAATTCTCATTTTGTCAAGCAAATAATGCACAACAAACAGGGGCTAAAAGTTTCTATTAAATAAAATAGCATTTTAAAATCAATTATTTAACATTTTATTATTTATGGAGCAGTTAATAACTTTATATCAAGTGGAGAATTTAAACAATGTTATACATCCTATATATGGAAAACCCTACCAAGAATAGAAGGCATTCCAAAGTCAATTCATTTGCAGCTGCTTGCCTTTTGTTCCAGATAAATTTGTTTGCGGTTGCCTGCATTGTGTTTTAGATTTCTGAATTCTCACTGCCTTGTCTTCTCTCTCACATATGTATTTGTATATATATATATATAGGCATAAATACTTGTATTTGTTTAAAGTTATTTTGGATTTGAATGTTGAATGTTTTGTCTGTAATCAAAGACTTCGCCTAAGAAATAGTGCAGCTTTGGTGACTATTTGGTGACGGGAGAAACGGAGTAAAATGTTATCTTCCTCGTACTACTTTAATTTTATTATTATTATTATTTTTTTACGAAACTACGTTCCCCAAAAAAGTGATCCGTTCGTCGGTTTTAGGTTGAACGGGACAATTTTTGGGGTTTTGCATCGGTTTCTTTAATCCAATTTTTCGAATATGATCGGACTGGATTTCGGTACGATTCTCGGTTTTTCCGATTCGGCCGATTTTGAGAACATTGCTTATAAGTAAACAGAGAATGTTTAATGACTAAAAAGGACTTGCATTTAATATTTTAATATCTTCGAAAATTCATCGTTTTAAAATGACTATAAAATCTTTATTTCTTTTAATATTTGAAATTAATTGCAATGGTTTTATAATAAAACTATAATTATGAAGGGTATATGAGTAATGTTGTTATGAGGCTCATAATTTTTCTTAGGGCCTGCTTGGGAGTTCCTGCATACTGGTTATAAGCGTTTTTTAAATTATCAATTTTGAACGTTTATGAGCGGACCGATTATGAGTGATTTTAGTAATAATTTTTAAAATAGTCCAATCCTTGTTTGAGAGTTTATTATCCACTGGTTTTAAAAGTTTTTTTTAAAAAAGTGTAGTTACATATATGTCCCTTAGTAAAATTTTGAGTTTATAGTTTCTTTTATGAATTTTTTAAATATTTTACTTACATATAAGTTAATATTTAACTTAAAAAATTAAATAAAGTTAAATATTTACTTAAAATTTTATGTTAGTATTTCTTAGTTATATATAAACTTTATAATTATAAGTTAATTTTGTACTTTTAATTCATTTTTACACATAAGCGATTTTTTTACTCGTAAATAACTTTTTATATTTTATAAGTAGTTTTTTGTTTAATTTTATGTTAGTATTTCTTAGTTATATATAAACATTATAATTATAAGTTAATTTTGTACTTTTAAATAATTTTTACACAAGCAAATTTTTTACTTATAAGTAACTTTATATTTTATAAGTGATTTTTTGTCTATTAGTAAGATTTTTACACAAATAATTTTTTAGCTTATAAGTAATATTTTACTTATAATATATATATATATATATATATTATTTTGCTTATAAATAATTTTTTTAGTAAGTATATTTTTATTTAAAATTTAGTTTTAAATAAAATATGTTTGTTAGAGATAATTGTTTTATAAACGGTAAAATTAGAAGAGAAGTTGAGAAACGACCAAAAACAGCCGATTTAGTGGTTGAGAGAACTAGTCAAAATTAACCTACATCGTTTTTGGGTGGAAAACCATCAAAAACTGATGTCCAAAAAATCTAACAAGCACCAGTTCTTCCAACTTCTCGTAAACGGTGCTACCCAAAACCGATGAAAATAAAACTCCCAAGGAGGCCCTTAGGGTAGTTATATTGACACCATATTTTATTTGCAATGAAGTTCCTACACATTTGCTCATTATTTCACTTATGTCTCCATTATTTTTTTAGCAATTCTTATCTTTAACATTTCATTAATTAGCACATCTTGGTATTGGTAACGGTTTCCTCCAAAAAAAAAAAAAAAATCCGTTAGGAGGGCATAAAAAGAGAATATTTGGACAAAAAGTCGTCATCGGCAATAACATGTGCTAATTAATAGAAGATTGGCGATGTGAATGCCACGGAAAAATTTGGGAACATAAGTGTGACAATCGGGACCTTTAGTTCAATTAAAATGGGAAAAATGACTACTGCATCTTTTTCTTTATTTCGACTATAGCGTCTCTCTTTATTATGGATATACCTAAGTACTTATAAAGGAAAAATGTAACCTTGTTAGCGTAAATAACACGTGAAACTTGTAACTAAGTTGATTTGCTTATAAGACCTCATGAACATTCTAGGTGGGGTTTGAGTGCTTGTTAATCTTGTTCCAATAATAGAATTTCCGTAAATTTCCTGCTTATGGTTCTCAAAGGAGATCTGCATGTCTAAAGCTTCCAGCGCACAAAACCACGTTACTTGAAATTATTTCGAACTTTTTGCGTAAGACTGGGTTAGTAATCTAGTTGTTTATCCTATACTAAGAATTCTTGTTGGCTGATAATTGAATCTTCCCTGCACCATGAAACAGGGATGTGCACCAAAAATGGATCGAGGGAGGGAACTATGAACTGTGTATTGAGGATGTACGTGATGAAATCTGGGAAATGGTGAAGCTAGTCGGCCCGTTGAAAATAATACTGATTGATCTACTGTCCTGTAAACAAGGCGGGACAATTGCGAGTATGCTTATAGTTGTGCTCGGTTTCTGGGCTCATGACAACAGAGAAAATCTTCTCCAGGAAGAGGAAGAACCAGAAGAAGAAGGATAGGTTCGGATTCATCCTTGTAACATTTTGTAATTGCATAAAAACTTGAGATGTGACCATTTGAGTTCAATTCCCTCAAACCATGGGGATTTTAGGTATGAAGTGGCAGCAAAACGTGGATTTTGCAGGCTTGATACTAGAAATATGATCAAAGTTGTACGTATAGGATTCATGTAATATGTGAGATATTTGGCAAGGAGTTATGGCAAGAATTCTTGAGAGGACAACAGTCGACTAGTGAATACGATTACAAAATGTTGCTTCCAGTGAAATACTGCAAAGCTTTTCTAGTAATTATTGAAATGAAAAGTCAAAAGTTGCTACATTACGTGTTCATGTTTGGTACATCATAATATTATTAAAGAAGAAAGAAGAGTCGGTTCGATTTTGTTTTGGGATTTGGTGGAACATGTCCTCTGTTACGTTATAATAAGATTAAAGAAGAAAGACATGCCGATTCAGACATGGATTTTGTTTAGGGATTTGATGTCTCCATGTGTTTTGTGCAATGACTGTTTGATTTTTTTGGCATGGTGAAACAACTGGATGGGATGAAACTGGTGGATGGAAACACGTTATAATATTATTAAAGAAGAAAGACTTGTCAATTTAGACGGAGATTTTGTTATGGGATTTGATGGGGACCCTATGTCTCCATGTGTTTTGTGCAATAACTAGCCTGTTTGATTGTTTGGCATGGTGAAAAACTGGTGGATGGAAATACGTTACAATATGAATAAAGAAGAAAGATGTGTCGATTTAGACGAAGATATTGTTCTGGGATTTGATGGGGGACCCTATGTCTCATGTGTTTTATGCAATGACCAGCCAGTTTGATTTGTTTGGCATGGTGAAGAACCTGATGGAATGAAACTGGCGGATGGAAATTTGTGAATATAAAATTTCTTCCAATCTTTTCCAGTAATTGAACTCAGAAATCTGGAAATGAAGGACAAATATTATTATAACTGCACTTGTATCATAATATTAATATCTTTATTTCCACTACATTTCCCGTGCAAAAATAAAATAAAATAGCATGACAGTGATTGAGGAAATAATTATTATGAGCATTATTACAATAGCAATATACAGCTGCAGCATTCTTTTTTCAGCTCCTGTCAATTTCCTCAAGCTGATTGATTATCAGAAATAGCATCTAATGGTCCATCCACCATTAAATCCTGATGCCAATGCTTAAACTACTAAATGATTTCACTGATGTTGAATTTTGCCTGAGTAGAAGTACCCGGGGTCGAGTAGATTTACGGTGCTTGAGTAGGTGATTGAGTGTCCAGTAGAGTAGACTAATCGGGGAGTTGATTAGATGTATTTAGTGATGAAAAACACTTCCCGCCTAACTTGCATGTGTTAAGTAT
>CAIGRN010085051.1:0-18435 GCA_903798345.1 Fraxinus anomala | reverse complement strand
AAATGGCTATGAAGGTGGTGTGGGTTGAGTTGGGAATGGTGGACTGCCGGTGGGGTGGGTGGTTGATGGTAGCAGTGGGTGCTGGTGGGTCAGAGGTAGCTCAGGAGTTGCTGGAGAAGGTCGGAAGGATTATGGTCACTATATGAGCGGTGGCTTGGTAGAAAATAGGGTATGGGCAGACATTGTCATTCTTAGAATCTTGGAGCTTAATTTCCAGTGTTCTGAAAACTGGATTGGTCTGACAGGGAAAATGGGGAACCAGACCGATGGTCCGGTCCTGTTTTTGCTTAAAGACCGCATTGTTAGAAACCGGTAAAAAACCAGGAAAAATGGATGGTTCAGCCGAGAACCAGTGACACCGTCGCGGTTTTGCCGAGTCTTCCGGTTGCTTTTGTTAAAAAAAAAAAAAATGTAAAAGGAAAAGAAGAATCTGCCGATTGTTCATGCCACTTCTCCCATTTAGCACAGAAGTAACAAGTTCTCTTGGTCTCTTATGATGGCAGGGATATATTAGGGGTAGATTAATATGTAGGGTTCGGATAATAGATTTTATTTAATAGCCCTTTTTTTTACTCTATATTTAGGGTTATAGTTGTATTTGGGCCCATTTAGTGTTAATTTGATGTAAAATGCATGTTAAAATAATTAATGAATATTAAAAATACCCTTTTACTTGGTTATAAAAATCCCTTTTACTTAAAACAAAACATTAATAGGATATATATCAACAATATGAATTTTTTAGTTGATTATATTCATTACCGGTTCGACGTAGGCTTGACCTTGGTTAAACACTTTGACCCTTGACCCCTCTCCCTTTTTCTGGTCAATGTCCTGGTCGGCTTTCAAAAAATTGGTATTTTCGCTGCTTAAAATATGGTCTATTCCTATGAGATTTGGAATGGAATAATCTGGGATATATAATCCCATATTATTGGAGAAGGATTTCCCAGGGAATGAATGTTCCAGGAGTCAATTTTATAATGAGCATGATTGGTTTTGTAACTCGAATATTGCTTCCATTCCCTTATACCAAGTACTACCTTCTTCTTTCTAAGGCAGTAAAATTTCACTTTTAACAAACAACAAACTGAAAAATATTGATGGCTACCAAAGGTAGTTATTGAGGAAGAAGTGCTCTTTCCAATTGTCCGTCCCATAAATGTGAAAAGCATTCATTATCACTTGAATGATGTAGTACTACATTACTCACAATGGAAGTAAAATATAAGAACTCGATATAGTTTGTGAATACCCAAAAATCAATCAACTGTGATAGAGTTCACATAAAGTGAGAGAAAGGACAAGTATTGCCTTGACATCTGGTGGGCTTTTTTATGAGCAAAGATTTCAGTACTATTTGTAGGATAATTGTGGATTCATTAATGTTTTCTCACAGGTTGTCTCTTAAACCTTTTGGAGAATATGTCACAATTAATAGAAGAAAATTTTCTTCCAAATGGTGACAATACATTGGTGCCCAACTGCCCATTAGTAAAGACTTTACTTGCCAAAAAAGTGCTGGTGAATCATGAAGTCATCACTGGGCTGTTTTTCAGATATTCTCTCTGACCCACTCCCACCTCCGAGGGAAAATGATAGTAAGAAAATAAAATGACATACAAAGAAGATAAAAAATAAAAGGAAAAAAAACTTACTCACACAATAGTTACATGCATGCTTGCATATCATGGATTTGATGTTTGCTCAAACTAGACAGTTGAATTCGATGTTTTATTGTCTCTGGTGCTTTTTAGGCAGTCTTTAACATTTCTTCTTCCTATAATTTTCTGAAACTACAGTTTTGTTGCTTTCCTTCTTTTTCAGCTCAAGACTGCCAGGGAAGCAGCTCAATTTGGTGTTGCAGGTGCGGTCCTAGGAGCAGTTACAACGGCTGGCTACTGTTGGAAGTACTCACGAAGTGCTCATGGTATACTATGGCTGCATCTTTGATTTTTATTAGTTGTTTAATTTCACATGATACCTTGTTAATAATGCCATTTGGGATCCAGCAGATACTTATTGACAAGTGCATCGTGTATCTGACACTCCCATAGAACATGAGAATAAGTCTACATTGTTTCGTTGGTACTCTTGACTTTGCCAAGTTACTTCAACATATGGTCATTAAAACATTGGTGCAAAGAGCTTAACAGTTACAACTATGAGTATGGCTTTAGTTGTTGAATCATTGATAAAAGGAACAGGGGGGACGGGGTAAGATAATCAGAAAAAGCCAATGCATTTTGTACTAAGAAGATGCTGATTTTGGCTCTCCTCTCTTAAACACGCTGAAAATCTTATCCCTTTCTTCTATGATTCTGTTGGTGTGCATTATTTGAAATTTTGATGGTATTGATCGTTACTTTTAACTTGAATGTCCATATGTGAGCATAAATACTTGAAAACATCCATATATGCATGCAGTGTTTCATAACAACAGGATTTCTGAAGATTTTTCTGGGAACTGAGTGTAGAAGTTTAAACTATAACGCTCACTATAAGCCAAAAGCAAACATCCATAAACCATCTTAATCAATCCCTCTGGAGGGATAGGCAATGAATAGAGATATTGAGAGGAAAATGCAATAATATTATTGTTGGTATCATTTTGTCGGTAGTGAATGACATATTGCTGAGGTTGGGAGATGGATGAGGTTATGGTGGTAGCCAATGCAGAGATGGTTGTGGAAGTTTAAATGGTCTAAAGTTCCATTAAAGGGGTTCTTAGTCTCAGATCCATTCTTTGCTGATGTTTGCTGTATTCAACAATTATGCTGCTGAAGATGCCCCCACACATAAATATATGTTGAAAGTTCCTTTCCTTTCCTTAATCTTCTTCTGTTTATATTCTGTAGTTTCCTTTCCTAGTGTGCTATCCATTTTAGTTTTGCTTTCCCTAACGAGAATCAATCTTCCTTTTTGTTGATTTTTGTAGTCTTCTGTTGAATTTATTGAGGATGTTATCGAATTGAAAAAATGGATATATAGTTCTAACTTAAATCTATTTTCATTTGATTTTATCAATTATTTATTGGATGATAATTAGCAACAAAATTAGATTACAGCAATTTATTGAGTCTTATTTTTCACTAAAGATTGAGAAAGGATTTGTAACTATTAGAAGAACTGGGATCTGGTTAGAAATACGACTTTCATAGGCAGACAGCTGACAGAATAATTGCACATTAGCTTCAAGTCCTTGGTTTTGTTCGAATTCCATAAACCTTTTTGAACCTTGTTGGATCCAAAAGGAGAAAAGATGAAATGATGGCTATTGAAGTTTTAAAAAAATTGTATTTTCTTCTTTACTTCAATTTTAGGTAGTTGAACTCCAGGAGCACTACTATGACCATGTAATATTGCTAAATCCTTCTACTTTGGGCTTAACTCTCTGTTGGTGTAGGCAGCTTGCGGATAAAATAATCTTGGGAAACTATTACAGCCTGACTTTAGGTAATTACTGGTGGCTTTCTGTTTTCGGTCTCTACTTATTCCTGTTTCTCGATATGCTTCTCGTTCATTGTTCCTTGTTTTTTGTTCCCTGAGTCTGTCTGGCTCAAGTAGATGTGAGATCGTGTAGATACTTATGGAGTTGCCTCCTGATAACTTATCCGAGAGTTATATTTCTCACGGTTCATTTTTTCTCGTTGGAGATGAAAATACTGTTCAAACTCTCTCATCTGTTATTAAAATGATTACAAGTTAGCTCACTAGATAGGAAGACGTCCACATCGAGATTCAATTGTTGGCAAGAAGTGTTGGATAACCAGCAAACCAATGTTTCCATCTCTTGCACATTCTCACGTTTTTCCCTTTTTGTTCTTCCTCCTTTAGTTAAGGAAGAAATTCTTAGAAATAATCTTGTTTACTGTGCAATGTTCGTTACATAAATCCAATTTAGATAAATACCGTGTATTAGCAATTGCTGTTGTAACTGCTTTTTGGTTAAGCTCACATAGGCTATGCCAATCAGCTTACTTTGGCTTTGCTGGTGTACTTGCAATTGGATCATTGTGATAACGGATTGGATGTCTAACTGTCGAGGCGGTATGATAGTATCTTATGACATGCACTTTTTCCAAGTGAAGGGGAAGAGGACCAAAACATGCCACAAAAAGACTTTAATGAGACGCTGTCTTCTTAGCGGGGTTGACTGGTCTTCTTTTGACCTCGAGCTTCTTCTCTCGGTTCTTACCTTACTATTGGTTTTGTTTAGCTAAGAGATGAGGGATTTTTCAAACTAGCTTGAATCTATGGTTTGAGAAGTTATCATCTAGCTGCAGTATTTAGGTTTGATTGCAATAATACTTGCTAACTTCCATTGCATTCAACAGGCGCAGCACTGGCTTTCGGTTTTGGAGCTGTCACCGGTAGCTGTTTTGGACTCGAAATTGCGAACCACTGGTTCCAGCTTTATAGGTTGGATACGATGGCTGCGCAGATGAAGTTCTACGAGTGGCTGCAAAACAGAGCTTGAGGTGGGTCTAAATTGGACGTGCTTTAAAACCCAATGCAATAAAAATCCAGTCAAGATACCGGAATTAAATGCTTGATTCAGCATTTTGGTCTTTGTTTTTTGTGTATTGGCGTATGCAGAAAAATAGAATTGCCTGTTTTCCCACAGAGATCATGCAAAGAATCGGGCAGTGAACTTTCCTTTATTATTTCCTTGTGCAGCTATTTTGAGGAATTATGGGTGGCAGCATGTTTGATAGTGCTTGAAAGTACGTGAAACTTTTATATAACTTATTATGAAAAACGTGATTAAGTTTTTTTTTAAATAAAACTTTTCCAGATTTATTTTCTATAAAAGTAATTTTTAGGCACTGCTTTGGCCTTTTGATGTCAAGGATAAATGAGAAAAAGAAATGAAAATTGTGCTCACAATATTCTTGTTGCAGTTTAGTAAGTCTCTGTTAATGATGATTTTCTCTATTTTCAATTTTTTTTATTCTCAAAAGACCCTCTTAAAGATTTTGCCAAAGGCTCCCGATTTGTCTTATCGTTTCAGAAATTAATTTTGGTCCATCTTCAAACCATAGCTTCTCTTTCAAAACAATGGCAGATTCACATGATAAAACTATGTTTGGTTGTGTTTATAAGTGAAATTTTGTATTACTTGCATCATGTTCAGCTAAGATTATAAAATGCTCTTTTGCAGTTGTTTCACTGTCAGCAGCAGCCAGAATAAAAGCTTATTTGCTTTCTCAAATTGCCAAACATGATTAAGTTACTTTTATATTAATAAAACTTGCTTCTCTAGAATTTTTTTTTTCTATAAAAGTAATTTTTAAGTGCTACCAAACATGCATATTAGAAAATCGAATTAAAGATCCACAAACCTGTTTTACAGCACTGCTAGAAATTGAAGCCCCAAATTTTTTCAGACCAAATTACATTACAAAGAACTATTCAAATTTCTTGATTAGAGAGAGATCATTCAGCATTTTCTCGATCGCGTCATCATCGTGAGCTCGTCCTCGAGTCTGTAAAATATACAAAAGGGGCAGTTATCAATGTGAGAGCTACATATACTCATTCAAAAAATCAAACATTGCATGCAATGGAAAGAAGAATCCGGGGCAAAAGCAAGAAAAGCTTGGACGGATATCGGCTCATGATACCACTGGTGGACTCAAATAGCGAGTATTATTCGGCATATGCAAATCATTTGGATCCAAGGCTTCTCCCCAAAATGCATAAATCATGTCTACTGGAGGTAGAGAGAGGTTAAGGTACCTTGATCGATGGGACCATGGCAAGAGCTTCTTCCACTGTCTCTGGGCAAAGGTTTCCAAGTACAGAAAGCTGCATATTACGTTAATTAAATAAGATACTAGGATATTCATCAGGTACGAAAGATATCTCTGTTCGTTAAGTGCAAATAATTACCTCGAATTCAGCCAGTTGATAGCGACTGAGAATTCTGACCTTGAGTTAAGATTCACATTGTTTAGTTGAAATAAGACAATTGAAACTATGAGAACGTAACAAAATTATCTGCATAACACGATCACTAGTATCCTTTTACTGGATATTCTAGAAGTCCATTATAGCATGAGCTTCAGACTTCATGCTCCCAAAACATAATTTAAATCAAGCAACAGAAATATTTAAAACCTGACGTAGAAATGGCAATCTGAACTATAATTATACCCAAAAAAAACCGCCCCTTGCGATTTTTATATATACAATCAGTAGAAAAGAAAGAATGTTTATGCTTCAGCTTTAAGCATCTCAGTATTATATTTTTTTTTTTTAAATAAAAAAAGGACTCGCAATTCAAAAATAGATATAGCAGCACTTGCAATCCAGATACTAACTGCGCGACATAAAATGTTTTTCTAACCTATTGGTACGGGCTCAAGATCTCCATGTAATAGGTATACATCAAACTGAATAAAATAAATCAATCCAAATAAGTTCTGCATATTGATGTTTCTCATCAATGTTCTTTGTTTATAAACCATCGGCAAGTGAGCACAGAAGCAACAATATGTGAAGCAGGACTGTCTTGTGTCCTACTATCTGAAGCACAGAGAAACAAAAGCAACTTTTGGAATATGAACCCTGTATACATATTGAGGAACCGCCCCCAAAGTAAAACGTTGGTTGGTGTACCAACCAAAGGGTGAAATGAGGAGTAGAAAAACAAGCAAAATTGGGAAAAAAAAAAAAAATTAAATACGGTAATGGTCTGTAAGCCAAAACCATAGTGCTTAAATTTGTTAGCGTATCGTACTTAAACAAGGATTAACATATAAAAAATCATCAGATAAATCATAAATGGTATATGTACAAGTATAAAACACAAGGAAAAAATCATCATAGATGGATACTCTCGAACTTGTCTGACAGCATCAGGATTCTTATAACGGCTGAAGCGCTTCACATATTGAAGTGACTTCTCAAAAACCCTAGAAGAAGGAAGGTAAACATAAAACATAATTTAACGCACTTTATGAGATCATAATCATATATTATTGACTCAAATGTGACATTCTTTCCGAAACAAGATGAACTGAACTTTAGTAGAAGATCTAGATTTTGAAAGACATGAAACAAGACACCATATTTCCTCGTACGCCCAAAACAAATGATACAAACCATCATTTATCTCTAAAGCGAACAGAAGAAACAAGACAATTTTCATTTTGAACCTATAAATATGCACTCATTTTGAGTAATATTCTGTCTGATCTTCTCAAACCAAACAAGAACAACAAAAACAAAATTCCTCCTCCTTCCATTTTATCCCTTATTTCATTCGTAATTTATTCAATTTCTCCCCCTTTAAGATAAAATGCACCATAAATCCTGCAATAGTAATCTAGAAAGCCAGAAATTGAAACATTAATAATCCCTCATGGCACAGTGCTTTTTTCTTTTTCAGTTTAGTATCAAACTGAGAAACATAATATGCTTTTGCACTGTGAAACTGAATTTTCATTTTGTGCTGGAAAAAAATTAACTTATTCTTCACCAAACAAGCTTTCAAAATCAAGAAAATGATCAAAAGAAACTATTCACGCATGAAGAATATGCCAAGGTATGCCCAAGTGCTTATCAGACAAGCTCATTTCAATTTCAAACCAAAGCATTCCCGAACCAACAAAATTTAAATTCCTTCATCCAATACATACAAATAGTATAATTGAAGCATAGAGGGTGATCCAGATTCATCACGGGTAAATCTAAACACATGACACCATCAATATCATAATACATCTTCTAGTAGATTAAATTCGACATCTCATAGGGAAAGAAAAAATGCACTCAAAAGTTAAAAAACAAAAGAAAGAAGAAATTTGAAAGTGTGTCTTGATATACTCACTGAGATATTTGGTTCATCGGATCCTCAGACATCTGCTGAAGCTGCTCATACTTGTGTTCAAGAATTAGAGCAACTTCACAGTTCATCAGACACTTAGCCTTCAAAAACTCTGAACAAATAATTACATGAAAATTTCAGGTTATGTCCATAGATAAGCGGAGTAAGCATAAGAGCAAGAAAGAGAAATAACAGTCAGAAAAAAACTTTACTTTCAGATATCTCATGAGATTACATAATTTCACTTATAAATTTGTCATAGTATGGTATTCTATCTTAATGCTTAAAAATATATTTGGAAAAGTCTACTCTTATCATCATCGATCGTGTCAAAACTCACCAGGCTAGATTTTCAAAACATTGTGTATATATACTGTCCTAGCTAATGTTCAGAAAAACCAAGATTTCTAAAGAGAATATAAATTTCCAAAGCAATTCTAAACGATTGCCAGCCATCTGATGCAAAAGGCCTTATATTTGTGAACCACAAATGAAATGAAAATCAAGCATTATTATTCTTCTTCAGCGAATAAGCATCACCTCTACAACAGGAATGACCAGACAAGAACGAATTGAATTTAACACATAAAATGAAGCAGAGCCTCCAGGATGACAAATTTACAGATACTGAACAGTTTGCCGATACTTTTACATGTTCCAATTTGCAAAAATTGAGCATCCTCGTACAATTTAGGGTTTAAACTAGGAACACTGACAAGATCAAACAAAACACTCTCTCTAGCAGAAATTATATTCGACGCAATAAATTATGAGCGTATATTAATACACAATTAAAAAACATCAATGAAATCGTAAAATTAACTCGAATCATTTACCAAAAAAGTGCTCGTGTGATTTTTCGTTTCATTAAAGCGTGGAGATAATAAAAATTAGTGGAGAAAAATGAATACCATCGGGAATTTTGAGTTCGGCGGCGTTTTCTTCTTCTTCTCCAGACATTGCTGAATGTTCAAATCTAGCTCCGTGCAGTGTAAAATGCAGATTGGAGCGTAGCTACGAAATTTATACCATCAGTTGGGTCCTTGGGATTGTTTTATATTTTCGTTTTGACCCCTAAAGTTTTCCAATTCCTTGTTTTGTTAGCCTAATTTTGTCAACTATCCCGTGGGCTACCCTGTCAACTGTCACAATTTGTATACTTCTATAGTAAGGTGAGGCATCAAGATTTGATTGGAGAGATCGTCAAGAACAATTGATCTGAATTCAATTTCTCTCTCTCGCGCAACATTGAACTTGATAAAATTAAAATAAATATATTATATAGAGATGTTAGAGAATTGGCTCGAGTAGGAACTTAGCTCCTATCTGGTCCCATTTTTTTTTGTCAAAAGTCGATTTTCATTAACAATTATGAGAAGCCCGTTTACATTTTATAAATTTTTAGCGAGACAAATTATGAAAAAAGAAAGATGACATCCCATTACGTTCATACTTCTACTTTTAATAAAGACGATTTTGTCCATGTTTGAATCTTTTTATACACAATGTCACCTCTTCAAATTGGTCACGAGGCAACAACCTTTGACGCTCCCACACCGTTGTGACAACCTACTTTGACAAGAAATGGCAGACCTAACCCAAACACATTAACGTTTTAAAGTAACTCATTTAAGGGGTAGATTTGGTACTTCTTAAAAAGTATACATAGGAGAGTCAACCAGTGCAAATGTTGCTTCTTTTTTTGTCACCATTTTTTTAGGGTGTGTTTGATGAATATTATTAAGAAAAAATATATTTTAAATAGTGATATGATGAAAAATATATGATTAAAAACTAAAAAAATTTATTTGTGCAATGAAATATATTATTTTATTGACAAATGTGTGGTTGAAAATTAGTTTTAAAATAATATGTATCAAACAAAGGGGTATTTAACTTAAAAATTCCGATATACACAATGGGAACACAAGGAACATTCTCAGTACTCGAAAGCCAATAAGTTCTTCGAAATTAATTCGTCAATTTATCCAACATATAAACAAACATGAAGTACATTCAGAAATCACGATCTTGAAATCATAGACCAATTTACAACTACTATCGGTTCAAATGTGTAAATCAAGAGCAAGGTTCGTCTATCGGATCTCAGACAATCTGAGTGCACTCTTACACGTGATTTAGGATTACCATATGCCGGACGAGAGAGGAGGCATCATTACAGCAGCAGCGAAAATCTACAAATAAAGGAGTTCACCTGATGACAAAGAAACCGTAGAAGACAATTAGACAACATGAAAAAGTTAGAAGAAAGACAACCTAAGTTTCTGCAAGTAATCACCGAGAGTAGGAAAGCGTGTATGTCCCAAGGAATGAATGGTCTTGTCGCGAAAATATCCCATTGTAAAAGGGAATTATAAAATCTGGTCACCATTTAACTGTTCGATGCGAAACTAAGATACTAGATTAAGGGTTTGTTTGGCATGGGTTTTTAAAAGTCAAAAACTACTTTTGAAACTGATTGAATAATTTCTTGGAAGTACTTTGTCTGCTTAAAAGAACTTCTAGACAAAGCTGGCCCAAGTTGACTTTAATAAACTCTTCTACAAGAAGCAGAAGCTACTATACCAAACCGGCTTTAATAAATCGCTTAAGCAGTCAGGTTCAAGAAACTCAGTTCAGCAGAAAGGATAATCTTGTGCATCAACAAATTCCTCAATTAGAATGCAATATTAAGCCGAAAGTTCAAAGTTAAAGCAAAATATAGATTACGATATCAAGATACCTAACACTTCCAAAGAGTTAAAAGTAAAACAGAGATTCAGATATTATAGCAAGTGTATAAGCATTTCCAATAGAATTCGCCATTTGGGTGGCGATAAAGAGCACTATATAAATTTCAATCTAAAGAACCTATTAACAATCCTGCGATCGATTCCCATCTTGCAAATGCCAAGACAATAAGAGGACTATTTCCAGGTACGTAGGACCATTTACGATCTCATTATTCAATATCTACATGCAAAAGCCAATAGCTAAATAGAACAAGGCTTACCGTGAAAAGGAAATCCATGAGTTGATGCAACTACTGAATCAAAACTTAGTTTGCCACAGTACTAGAAGTACATGGCGCTTGCACATTGTCATCGGTCATAGAAGAGTTGCCACCCATCTCTAAGGTGTGCTGTTCAGCTGGAACTGGAGTTGAGCTATCCTCCGTATTATTTGACATAGAAGCTACGTTGGTTCTACTATCTTCCGCTATTTCAAGATGATCCATCATGCGGGATACAGGTGAAATATCTGGATCAACATCTCTACGAACCACAGTGGAAGGGTCGGGCGTCGAACTATTGCGAGCAAACAGTCTCTCCTTCCAGCCTCTTGTGCTCTTGGTTATCGAATCTCTGTATCTGGAGGGAAAAAAACAAATTGTTCATTCCAAAGACTCGCCAAAAGAAAAACTTGCCTCCTCTATCCTAGAGTAAGACACTTTATGGAAATCAAATTTAATGTGGTTTGGTTGCGACTTCTAAGATCTAGACCATTGAATTATTTTTTTCTTCTGCTCTTATCCTTTCTGTGCTTCTAGTTAAGTTGAAGGTCAATAATTGAAAAACATAACCTGGTTTGTCTGATCAAAATCAAAGCCCTCTAGAGCCATTCAAAAAGAATTAGATCTAGATCATTGATTGGAACAAGTAAAAGGAGGTCGCATCTACCATAAAAATGGTTTTTTTAGAAATCTGTAACCATCTCACTAGTGAAGGTACACAACTCAATATTCAAACACAACTGGAATCTTTAAATTTGATAACAATTACGAGATGACCTGAAAAGAGATGAATGACATTTACAATAGGACCTGAAGAGCAAATGATATACTCAGTTTCCTTATACCTTGTTGACAATGCACCTAGTCGAGATTTGAGAGATTCTGAGAATGACTGCAAATCTGATGGTCCAGCTCTATCTTGACTGTTAGGGGAAGTCTGAGAAGGAGACCTCCTGCAAGACAACTTAAAGACTAAGCTGTACTGAACAACAAATATGAGGGTAGAAAATACTAAAACAAAGATCAAGAAATGCAAGTACCGATTGATAGAGGAAGTTCCAGGTTGATTTGCAACAGCGCTTGATCCTGGAATTGGGGCTGTAGCCTGATCAACTTGAGCAGGAGATGGTTGTGTAGTAAGTTGTGCAGAATCTTCTTCTACAGCAATAAATGGAGAATTTGGGCTAGCTATCATGACTGCAGGAGGTGTTCCTACTCCACCTCTATGAGCAGGGGAAGCAGCAGAAGAAGAGGAAGAATTTGGATTAGTTGAAAACACCAGAAAATGGGGACGGCCTTGAGTAGATGACCTACTCCTATGACCTTCCCTCCTACCAAGCTGACGAGTCCTTCCCATCGCAGCAGCAGCAGCTAAGTGTTGAATAATGCGTTCTTCAAGTTCAGAATCACTTGCACTAACTGGTAACTGTATCAGAAGTTAAGGAAAATATTATTTGAACCCGCAACATGAAGTCACCAAATAAGAAATGAGTAGGGGACATGTTTATAAATGTAGGAATGAAACACGTACATGCTGCAATTCGAAGTCTCCCAAGGTTGGATGATGAAATATAGTGGTGTTTCTAGGTGGATTCATTCTCAGATTCCTCTCATGTTCCACAGCATCGAGCAATTCTTGACTGCCAAATAATGCATAACAAGGGTGTCAAGTATAAGAAGAAACAGATGTGCAACTTGAAATGGAGAAAAGGCCAAGTCGGTATACCAGTTGGGATCCTTCAGGCTGATGGTTTGCCAGCACATTGGGCACTGTGAGCTTCTCTGGCACCTATACTTATTGCAAAATAATGAACGACTTTATCAAAACATTATGCTGATACACAGCAATAGAGAGAAATAACTCGAGTTCTCTCAAAAAAAAAAAAAAAAATCAGTTTCTTTTCTAAAATGCCATACGTAGATTCGAAGAAAGATAAGGATAAATCGTTAGAGTAGAGTAGCTATCTTTTAAGTCATGTGAAGAAGTTACATTAACTGATTAACCGATGTAGGTGCCATTAAGCAAGTGGTGACAAAGATTCAAGTCAGATTGATACTATATTTACCACAGACCAGAACAAGAAGGAATTTAAGCAAAATTGACATATTCAGCATTTGCTAGAACAGAGGAAGACATGACAGGTATGTGCATTCTACGCATGATATGGGATATAAAAGTAAATTGCTTATACAAATTGCAGCATATGAACACTAACCTTGATTTCTAAATCTAAAAATTCAAAATAAAATAGTTTTACCCTTTTTATATACAATTTGCATAATATTAATCCCCCTATGTAGCAAAAAAATAACTACTTAGCCAAGCTTTCTTATCCACAAAACAAAAAAAATATAGTAGTTTGGAAGACAAATTCAACAAAATCGATAACTTGAATTTACAAAAGCTGACGTTAAGAACAAGAATAATGCCAAATCAATTCGAAATTTTTTACCAAGAGGATCTATCAACTATGTTAACATAACCATTCATTCCATGTTATAAGTTTGTCACTGGATCACCTATTTCATCCATCCCCTATATTGTCGAGAAATAACAACTAAAAAATCTATGTACTCGATCAAACAACTTTCACTAAATCATCTAATTTCCTAATTATGTTATTGAATCTATATCAAAGTTGAATCAGTTCAGCACAAAATGGCACTAAGTTTCTTGCCTACAGGATACAAAGAAATCATCATGCATCACAAATCCACAGAATAAATTATTTGATGTGAGAAATTTTTCACCGAAAGCCAATCTTTATACCATTCAAGAATGCACTGAAGATGAAACTCGTGCTTGCAAGTAGTCACCTGCAAATGGAAAAGTGCAATTAAATTGACAATAAGTAAGTTAAATCCATAACAATTCGACATGTTATCCTAATACATACTGTTGAAGGATCACTATCAGAAAAGTCTTCAAGGCATATGCTGCAAGCATCGTCACATGCCTCCTGAATTCCACCTTCAACAAAAGCAGCGGCCGACGACAAATGGTTCTCAGGTACCTTTTCATCTTCCATCTGTTAAAAAAAGTGATTATCTTTATCTCAAAACACAGAGATCCATAAACAAAATTGTACAAGAATCATAGCATTTCACATTTACACAAAGGTGAATAAATAGAAAATATTATTCAGAAAACCCAATGACATAACGATGTACTAATATGAAAGTAAAACTTGATAAAAAGCATACAAAAACAAGACTAGTAAATAAAAATTATGCATACGAAAGCAACCACATTATGTATTTCAAAAAAGGGAATTTGATTGGAAAGCATTGATCTTTCAAAACCACAAAAAAATCAGTTGGGTCAGGTTGAATTAATCAAGTTAATTTCAGTTTTTCTATATAAATATGTATCTTTCCACTGAGATCCAATGTCCAATTGAAGTTGAGTACTAGTCTTGCAGATAACACATCCAGCTTCCAAAATCACATAGACTCCAAGAAGATCGATTTTAATTAAGTTGCCAAAACTGAAAACCAGTTCAATAGCAAAATTTCACAGCTCAGCCCAAACCCTAAACAAAAATTAAACCTAAATAAAAAAGATATTCAACTAAAGCTGTCATTTTTTTCACTAATTATACCAGAGGACCATCCAAAATACCCAAAATAAAATCCATACATTTATTCAGATCAAAATTTGACCATTTCCAACATCCAACAATTGGAAACATGTGGTAACTGACACCACTATAAAACAAATAAAAATTTAAAAAAAACCCACAAATGAATTCGTAAAAATTACAAATTTCAAAGAAAATAAAGAATACAGCAACAAAAATCCATCAAATTTCACATAAACGCAAATTACCTCAAATAAGACTTCTTTTTGGTGGGAAACTAAGAGAAGCGATCCAATCTAACACCAGATAAAAGTGAATAGGGATTAAGAGATGATTGATATATACAAATAGAAGTGATTATTTATTGGATGGTTTTTATATACGAGAATTTGAGGGAAGAAAAGTAAGAACAAGAAATGGCATAAAGAGAAGACTCGTGGACTTTTCTTGCTGGTTTTCGGATAAATTATTTTTTTTCTTTTTCTTTTACAACAATTACATATGTGGCCCTCAATTTATTAATACTGTACCAAATAGAACCCTGGCCTAATATTTCGACTACCTTGCTACCGGCCTAATAGAACCCTGGCCTATTATTAAAAATGCAATTTTATCCTTACTTGTAATTAAACAGAATAAGCCTCTATCTGGTCGAGATTTTTAGCAAAAAATAATAATAATAATAAATAAATAAATAGATTGTTGTCAGTGATTTGTGAGCCTATATACAATTAATTACTTTTTTTAAGGAAAATTTATGACAAAGATAGTAGGAGTCATCACGTCAACTCAATAAACTCATTTATATCTTTACTCTTATTATCATTTCGCTCTTTGTTGAATTATGTAGATAAATAAAGTTTTTCAATTAGTGACAAATAGTTCAATGTATAAAGAAGCCAGTCTGAGAGTACATTTGAAAAATTCAATATTATTCATAATAATTTCAATCAGTATCTTGAAACATGCATTTTTTGTAGATGAAATTTTTATTCCATATTTATGTTGCAAAATATCAAATTTTGAAAAATATCTGATTTTAATCGATACCAAATAGAGGCTAAATAAACAATAAAAAACAACTAAAATGAAACCAAAAAAATAAAAAATAAATAAACCTACCTCCACGGTTGTCCTCAAGCTCCCATTAGATTTTGTTTTTATTTTAATTTATATAAAATAATAAAAGAATCGTCTTTTACTGTAAAATTGAGTGATTAATAAAATATAAGAGTAAAATTATCTATTTGGGACTCGAATGTTACAGAAAGAAAAAGGTGAAACTATAACCGTCAAAATAATAGGTTAATTACCTACTTACTATATTGTTGATAGATTGGGGATCCTAATCGTTCTTCCTTTTACTTTTTGGGCGGTGATGATCCGCCGTAACACACACCCCATCGCCCTCACGCGCCACCCCAAAGCCCAAGAGTGTTAATTGGGCCACTTGAGACCACTACTCGCAGAACTGAGAGGGCCCAGCTTTAAGGGTTCCAGGCCCAAAATATTCAGGTCCATATAGAGGTGGACCAACTCGTGGCATGATCCAACATTTTGATACCGGTACATTTTAAAGTTCTCTTTCCAATCTAAGTTCCTGTTTGGTTTAATAAAAAAAGATTTTGATTTTTAGCTAAACCAACCTTTTAACTTATATTCTGATTGTTCAAAAAGTGACCACGAGATTATTGCACGAAGTCTTTCATTCTGCTTGTGACTTGCCAATCTTACTTTCTTCATGGTTCACTAACATCTTTAGGCCCGGTTTGATTGCAAACTTTTCCATGAAAAATGTCACATTCGAGAAAACGAATTTCACTTTGACCGTTTGATTGCAACGTAAAAATAGAAATCGAATTCCAAGGTACAACCACTTTAAACTGTATTTTATTTGTTTTCATGAAAAACGAATTCCTATGAATTTGGTAAGTTTTTTTTTTCCAACTAACATGGAATTTGAATTCCTTTCTACAGTTATCTATCAAACGGACCTTATGATAAGTTCCTAGTTTAGTACTTATATTGAAAAGCGATCACAAGGTTAATACACGAAGCCTTCTAGTTCTTTTGAGTTGCCAACCTAGTTCACGAGCTTTCTTCATAATTCACTTACACCTTTTCAGAGGTCGGATCAGCCCGAGTCTAGATCCACGTTGAAGCCTTTCTTTTATTTTTTGAAGTTTAAATCGTGTCCATATTTAAGTATGGACCTTGTCTAAGCTCCAAGTCCATTAATCCAAGTCCATCGCCCTAACATCAGGGGTAAATAGGAATGCATGCATGCAAGATCACTTAGTATTACGAATAGATATAAGAAAAAGTAAAAATGTGTGTGTGTGTAACAACACACTTTTAAGTAATAATCAGTATTCTGTTGAGCATGATTATGCTTCAATGATCAACCATGTATTCATGTTTACATATATTTGGGATATTAATACATTATCATAACGCTGCTAATTTCTGCATTGGATTCCATCAACATTATCCTTAAGAACAACCTTTTTTGATGTCAAATAAACATCTTGGTACCTGCCGGTGACCAGATTTACTGTGTTGCTTTTCGTTCTCTAGGAATGGTCGTAAGACCATAGCCGAACGGAAAGAGAGGATCATAATGTGGATCACCAACATTCATCGGAAGCTGGTCGACTGTCCTAAACCAAGTGCGTGCCAGTTTGCCAGTAAAACCATAATCACCAAATAGAACATCGGAAACACCTTGCCCTTCGGTTCCTGGAAGCCAAGCAGCCACGAGTGCAGCCATTTTCGGAAGATAAGGTTCTATTACCACTGGACGGCCAGAAATGATAATCACGACACATTTCACATATTCACACACATTTGTGATTGTGTCATAACCAGGCTTGGCTATTGTCAGATTCGTGGTATCACCAACACTTTCTGAATAAGGTAGTTCGCCAACTACTACAATGCTGTAAGAGAAGTTGTTGGACTTCAAGAAATTCCTGTCGGGATTTTCGCTGTAGACGACCTCTGTAAGGGGATCAACAGCATTCCTCACAGCAGTTAAAATTGTGGTACCTATCAAACAATATGAACCTTATAAAAAGCTGATGCAAAATGATAAAACCAATATAGTTTCCAAATAGTTCTTTATCAGCTAAATCAAGATTTATAGAATCAATTAACCGAGAACCCAATTACGAGTAGAAAGGGAAATGACAAAATGACTTCCTTTTATGCTCAACCCCTTTTCCTTCTTCTCTATGTAAATCAATTATGAAATATATATACCTAACTTGTAGAGATACATACTTCCTCGATGAGAAATTCTCACAACAGGATTGCTTCGGCTGATGATCAAACTAAGAAATTCAGTGTTCCATCTTGTTAGGGGTTAAGCCATAATCCCAATCACAAGTGCAATATCAAGTAAAAGGAAATCAGAAACACACACAGCAGACACACAAATTTATAGTAGAGCTACATTCACCTACACTGCAGATTTTCATCATGAAGAAGAAAAAGATTTAAAAGAGTGATCACATGCCTCTCAAGTCACTCTAAAAACGCCCCCTAAAAAATTCTTTATGTATATGTAAGAATAATAGGACGACCTAATGCAGGTAAGGATGAATACATGTAAACGTCAAACAATGGTCGAGGGAATATGTGTACAGTATTATCAGGCTTCACACAGTTTAATACATCTGATATGCATCCTTGCGTTATTCTTAGTTTAAGCATTATGTACGTGCAGCTAAAATTTCAATTTCAGAACATACCAATTGTAATGTCACCGGGAAGACCATGCCATTCTATTGTCCATCCTCCACATTGATTACCAATATTGTGAGCATGACTCCCGGCCACAAGTATCTTATGTGCTTTCTTTGGAAGGGGAAGCATTGGCTCATCATGATTTTTCCCGTTTTTCAGAAGGACAAGTGATCTCCTCACAGATTCTCGGGCCAACTCTCTATGTTCCTGTTCAGAATATAATTGATAAAATAAACTATTCATGTTTATTTATTAACTAA
>CAIGRN010085050.1:0-15138 GCA_903798345.1 Fraxinus anomala | reverse complement strand
CCAAATCTCGTGAATCACCAAGTTCTTGTTGAAAGCATGGATAGTCATCTTGCACACATTGGCCTCTATGCCATTCGAGATGTAAGTGCAATCCTCCTTTTCCTTGAGCATTAGTATGTTTGGTGGGGATGGGTGGGATATAACTGGATGATATCAAGAAATAAAAAGAAGTGAAATCTTGTTTATTATATTTAGTCTTGTCCAATTCCAATTACCAAACATACACTATATGTTATGTCCCATATCACTGGGATGCAAGATGCAACTGCTCTACCAATGCTTGAATTATGCTTTATTTATACAAGTCATGCCTCGTGTCTTAGGCTGTCGTCTAATTGTGTCCGTTATAAGCAGATAGCTGTAGGCGAAGAGTTGACATATGACTTCCGCTACAAGCTATTGCCCGGAGAAGGATGTCCATGCCTATGTGGATCTTCCAATTGCCGGGGGAGGCTTTATTAAATTATTTGTTGATACTCGTGCGAGTTTTGCAGCATTCAGAGGTTTCCGCCATCCTGTGGACAATAAAGGACAAGATTTTGAGGCCTGCCGGACATTTCTCGCTGTACCCGAGAGGTAACTGCATGGTTCTTTAATTACCATAAAATTTTTGAGTCGTGCTTCTTCAGCTTTGGGATTTTCTTACCAATGTGCCATCGTAGTTTTGATCTTTTTATCTGGATCACTGTCATAGAATAACTTATCGCCTTTTCGCTTTGGATCATTGTATTACACTGCTAATTTGTGCAACATAAATGCAGAATTTTCCCCTCATTTTCTTGTAGTACATAAGCCTTCTTGTTTTAGTGTTCAGGTCTTTTCACTTGTTTCGTTGCTTATTATCAAGTACACACCTATTTCTGACCGAAGTCTACTAGCAATGAGATATACCCAAAGCCCGGACCTGGCCCCGGCACGCACTCCGTGTGGGCTTATCTTCAATTTTTTCATCGTGCCATCTATTTTGTCACCTCGACTTGAATTCATTTAACATGTCTTTGAGGTGGTCCTTTTCATGGTCAGGATTGGGACAGAGCTTATAAAGTCCAAAACACGAGGGCCCGGAAACAGGTCTGGTTGGTGGATAGCCTTTAGTTTGGGAAGGCCCATCCATTATTATTTCTTTTTCATATCGATTTTTCGTCTTATAACAAATTTCACCTTTTAAGATGGAAGTTTAGAACTCAGTATTATCGAGCTTTCAAAACCTAAAACATATATAAAAAGAAGAAAGTAATCAGTGTTCAAATCTAAGTGGACACTAGACTTTGGACTTTATTTCAAATGGGTCACTCAACTTTTCGTTTTTGAAAAATGGTTGCTAAACATTATATTTTGTCTTAGTTTGGTCATTCTCTTTTATCTCCTTTGCTAATTTATGTTAGAATTAGAGCGTTTCTAAGAGATTCCCTAAATGTAAAATGCTATTTATTTTATAGAGTTAAAAGCATCATTTAGAGAATCTATTTTTAAAGAGCATATTTTAAAATTTAGAGATCATCTATAAAGTAGTAAAAAAATTTTAATGCTCTAACATCCTATTTATCTTTAACACTTAATTTTACTATTTTACATATTTATTTATTATTTTTTCCCATCTTTTATTCTCATCAACTTCCTTTCATATTGTTATACCATTTTTTTTTTTTTATGTATAAATTCACCCCGTCTCATAAAGATTGGCTTGGTTTCCTTTTCGTATGTCCCAAATTATGTCATTTTCCTTGTTGATAGTATAGTTGATTTCTTAGTTTTTTAAGATATTCATATTTGATATGCCTTGTTATTAACAAATATTAACTACTCTTATTTAAATCATTATTTAATGTATGAGTATATTATTAGGAAAAGTAAAAGAAAAATTTGTGTTTCAACTATATTAATTACATGTTCTTAATCTATGTGAAAATGTAAACAAGCCTAACTTTGTTGGACAGACGGATTAATGTTTAATTGGGTCAATAAATTGAGCATAAAAATTTAAATATCTTAAATGTATTTGATTATAAAAAGTGGGTGACTCTTTAAAATAGATAATAATTCACTTTTAAAAAGTCTATTGTAGATGCTTTAATACTTAAAAATAAGCTCTAAGACTGTATTTTAACCTTTTAAAATAGAGTGAGTTTAACCCTCTAAATTTAGAGAGTAAAACCAACTCTTCGTCCTTAATTTACAATAATTGTATTTAATAAGTCACAAATTTTAATAATTTATTTTTTAAATAATTCAAATCACATTTGAATTGATTGATTATTGACATAAATGAAAATAAATCAATAAATGTTTTTTTTTGCGAAAAACAAAATGAAGATCTACATTAGAAAGGATTGTTGGAGTGTAAAAAAAAATAAAAATTTATTCTCTAAATTTAAATGTACTATCTATTGTGTATGAAATGCTCTTTATAAATAAAGAATCTCTTGAAAATGTTCTTAGTAATATAGACGTACATAATGACAAGCAAAACAAAACATAAAGTTAAGCGACTTTTTTTGAAACAAATTGAAGAAGAGTTATTAAAATAAAATAGGACTCGAGGTTCGATAATGCATCAATGCTCATGTTTGGTGCTCATTGTTTTAAACTCCTTTTAGGTCATTTTTAACTACACATTTACATAATAAAATATTCTGCACGTGAATTCAAATTTTTTTCTTATTTTTTAATTATACATTCTCCTAAAAATACTATTCAAAATTGTATGTTTTTTTTTCTTTTTGAAATAATGGGTATTAAACGGGGCTAAGAATCAATTCTCGAAGATTTGCACACATTTAATGGTTTATCGTTGATAAGGTATTACACAATACAATTAATGAACTTTACGCATATTTCTAGTCGTATTTGATTTTATTAAAAATTAGATTTCTAGTATATTTTTATAAAAGTGGATGAAATATATGATTGAAAAGTTGATAAAAGTTATGATTCCATAAAATGTATGATTAAACTCTGTTTATCAACTATTATTTTCAAACTCTTTTTTTATATACTCATTTTTAACCACACATATAATAAAATATTATGCACGTAAATCCTAATTTTATTCCATATTTTTTATTCACACATTCTCCTAAAAACTACTATTCAAAACTTTACTTTCCTCAAATAATTGTCATCAACAGGGAATCAAATTAATTGTTGGCTTTATCTTAAATTTTTATTAATTTTTTGCTAAACCAAACAAGGAATTAATCACGTTTGGTCATGTATAGTTTAACATTTCAAATATTATTTTAACATATTTTTTTATTTGTGAAAACCATCTAGACAGGTATCTCACACGACATATACTATCCATAAAACATGACTATACAATTACAAGAAACCTGTTGCATCTGGTTACAACCACGCTATATGTACTCTTGTGTACATCTTCTGTTACACTTTGTCACATGGCATCATTATTCTCTTTGATTTCCCCAACGATCTTTCTCTTTTCCATCTAGATTATGTCACGGGGGGAGGGGGGATATGCATACAAGAATGTACATCTAGCATAATTGATCTCCTTAACATACTCTCTTTTTTATCATTATATATTTGTCTTTAAAAAAAAAAACTACACAAAATCATGATAGTAACAAGATTATTCTTATTTTAAGGAGTACATAATATTTTTAACATCCCCGGAAGTCCCTAAGTGAAAAATGGCTATTTTCCGGGACATTTCCGGCATGACGTAGCCCTAGAGTAAGTGACACGTCACCAGCAGTCGTCTTCCCAAACCTTATAAGTGTAGATTCAATATCAGCATTGGTGTTGCTAGTCCCATAGTCAGATAAGCCAACAATTCTGCCTCGGTGGCACATGTCGGATTCCTGGAAGGTGGAAGCGGTGGCGGGAGTGGTGGTGGAGGAGGATAGAACGTTGGTATGTTTTGGTTGGTTTTGTGAGTTGCATTGTCTATTTATTGCAACTAATGAAGGGTCATTTTCAGTCACATAGATTTCTGATCTTTTGCTAGATGAAGTAAATGTGGATAGTGCTGCTGTGGCTGCCGCCTCTGTCATGGCGGAGGTGGCGGCGGGACTGGTGGTTTGGTCCCCTTGTGCCTCTTCTTTAGCCTCTTGTTGGTACATTTCTTCTACCATTGGTTTCCACAACCGGACCCTAGCATTAATGAACCAGTTTGAGACCTGAAATTAAGAACAAAACAAAACAAAACTCGTGAAATCATAACAGTCAAGAATTAATGCACTTTCATTGACAGACAGATTAAAATTATTCATAGGAATTTAATGATGTTATTTTACTGTCTCCATTCAACAGAAATTAACTGCTGAAAAGTAAAACCTAATCTAATACACCCACCAAATTGATCCCAGTCTAACTAAGAATGTGTTGATTTTTGTTGTCCCGAACTTGTTGCCCACAATACATTTTTACACTTCGGAACATAGAGAATGAGAAGTCGTCAATACGTAATGTTTCAAAAAATGTGTCGTCACCGTTCATATTGGAATAGCCCTGGATTAGGGTCTAACAATGATGATACATGGTGATTCTTGAAAAGTATCGAGGTGCATCCCTTTTGTCTTCGAGTCGCCATTCACGACTCTACTAGGCTCTTTTTTTTCATCATATGGAATGAAAATTAGCAAAAAATATCAAGCATTGATGATTGATGGTGATTCTCAACAAGTATCTCAATCTATTATCTTATTTAAAAGTTTAAACATTAACATTCGTCCTTAGTTTCAAGATAGGGTTCTTTTTTCCCATTATAAATGCAATGAAAAATGACAAATATATACAGTATGTTTTCGCTTAAAGTGCAGATAATTTACTGTATGTGTTTAGCAGCTTTCAATGTGAATCTGATGGAGGGGAAAGAGAGAGAAATTAAAAGTGAAAAATCTATCTTCTGTACATAGCTCTGCACTTACTATTCACAGGATTTTGTCTACCCATATTAGAGGTGAAACGAAAGAAATAATAAAAACAGTTTGGCTTTTCTTCAACAGTAAGACATTTATAACTACTATAGAATACATCGTATAAAGTTGGCCTAAGATTCCCAAATTCTCATAGCTAGCCCATCAATCTCGTGGATTGAATTAATAGTTCTTCCATATAAAAAAAATTTTTGGGCATCAATATAAGTTTGTGAGAGTAAGACCTTTTAATCTTATTCTCCAATGTAATGCGAGGAATACTAGAATTAGCTCCCACATTTAGAGTGAACTTTTATGAGAATTCAGGGATGAACTAATAACAATTAATTGACACCTAGAGCGACGCCATAAAAAACCAAAATCACGATTTCAGCGTATTGTATGAGAATTCAACCTATAATAAACAAGATTTTAATTTATCTACTATTGTATTATGCATGCATCTGCAAAAGGATAAGGCGATTATTAAAAGGAGCATAATACTCAAATAGAGAATTTTGATAGAAAATGTTGACAGACAACACTCGGCGTACATTTATCAATAAAGATGGAAAAATAAAAAAAACCAAGCAAATCACAGTTCGCCACATCAATTTTGTCAACTTTCCCTCTCAAAACTCTCTGATTGAGTAGCTTAATTCTTATTAAAAAGACTGACCTGGTTTCTTGATAGACCAGTCTGTCGAGCCAACAAATGTTTGTCCGCATCACTTGGGTACCTGAGAAAACAAAAGGACATTCGATTCAGTGTCCTCTTCTGAACAGTATGCATGCATTGATTACTTAGATTAGATTATTGGATTAAGCTATTTGTACATTGAAAGTGTACATCTTTTCTTAACATTGCGTGAGATATCAAAATCGAGACCACTGAGTATTTTAAGTGTTGTCAAAATTAATGACAAAAATGTATCATGTCATACAATATCAACAAAACTGTCAAGCAATCTGTAACTGTAACATAATTGTAGATTATTTACAATCTTTATTTTCTTTATCTAATTATTTTAAATTTCGTAGTTGAGCGTGAAAATCCAAGAGGGAAAAAGATGACAGCAAAATGCAGTGGCAGATATGCAGAAAGTTAAATGGTCAATTGCATGCTCTTCAAAAAATTCTGTTGGATTCTGTAAAGTTGTGTCATATTGTCGGATTATAATTTTATTTCAACTAAAAACCATTTCATAAATGAATAACTATTTAACCTTTCGAAATTCGATTATGTTTCTGTTACTGTCGGTAGAAATGCTGGATTATAGAAGTTTTATCGTCATTTATTTATGAAAATTAAGAGTCTAAGGCATGTGTGATTAGAAATATGTGTATTAATAATTCCCTAAAACTAATGATCCATGAAAACCTACTTTTTCAGCTTTTCTACCTAGGAGACAACATCAGAGAGTACACTGTTTCATCAATTCTTTAATTGATGTTCACTAGAAAACAAAAAAAAAATTATAAGAACAAAGAAAAAGAAAAAATTCAAGAATCAGTTTTCGTTGCTATGTATAAATGAGTAGTGACGAAACTCGGAAGCTAATAATATCTCTAGTATGTTCTTATATATATTATGCATTTTATCCAACAAATTTAAGAGAAAATAGTTAGTTTATTATCAGAATAAGTAACTTACGGGTGGAGAAAATGCTCGAAAAGCCAAGCTCTCAAAATGTTGATAGATTTTTCAGGCAAGCCTCTTTGGGGCCTCCAAGTATCTTGTTCAAACATTCCCATTTGATGAAATGACCTTTGTTGTCTTAAACTTTGTTCAAGAATTCTGAGTCTTGGGGTCTCCCCTTTGGTCACCCCTAATGTGCTTGCATCTTTTTCTCCTAAAACCTCACAGCTGTGCTTAAGTTGTGCAATAATCGCGTCCTTTAGACATCGAAAGTGTCTAGACATGGCCTTTTGTGCTAGACTAGTGTATGGCGCTGCTGAGCCGAAGCCCATCACCATGTCGAAAGAATTCACTACCATTTGCATCTGCTCGCAATAATGGTTGTATCTTCTATCCACCTGTATATAATGAGTACGGCACGTTAATTTGGTTGTGGATCGAATAATATGAGATAGTATTAAAGAATGAAAGAAATTAAAATCTTATTTACATAAGATTTAATGTAATAGTATATATTCTATTGACTCAAAAAACATACACTATTAAAGAAAGAAAATTTAATTAAAATCTTATTTCATAATACTATTAAGTCGTGTCTATAGTTATATACAATACACCTTTGTAGATGTGCGATTGATTCTACTAAACAAAGTTAAAAGACATTTTCTCGTATGTGAGACTATCTTTTTGGGTAGATAATCAATCATCTTTCATTTGGATACCGAGTAGTTTTTATAATATAGCAAAGTTTGATCCTTTATTTTTTTTGGTAATAGTGAAAAAGTTGATAAGTCGTCTTTACCGTAAAACAGTGCTAAAAAAAGAGAAATTAAAATTTAGTTCAATATAATTAGCCGACAAGCAGCTCTCACAAAAAAAATTAAAATTTGTTATTCAACTCGAGTCGACGACTTGCTCGTCCCGCTTAACATTCCTAACTTAAAACTAGAATAATAATGTGAATTAGAGGCAGCTGGTGCACAATGAAATGGTTGTGGATGTGAAGGATAGAATATCCTTGTCTCTCCTGTCATGTTCTCTTTTCCCAATACAGACAATATATCCTACTAATTCACATAGTTCAACAACAAGCAATTGATACTATTATCATAGTGTAATAAAAATCATAAGCAGCTTTTTTGGTAACAGATAAGCTTAAAAGCAGTTTTCCATTACCTATTTCTCAAAACATGTATACATACATATATATATATATATATATATATATATATATATATATATATGCAGAAATGATACATGTACATGGAAATACACAAGGACGGAGCTAGAAGATAAGACTTGTGGGGGGCAAATTACACCAAATTTTATTGTAAGGTCAAAAATTGAAAATTACAAGGACTTTTTCAAAATCTTGAAAAAAATTTAGGCAAAATATTAAAATTTCAAATTTACTGTGGTGGCAAGTGACCCCACTGCCCCCACTATAAATCCGTCCTGAAAATACATGTGTAATTTTACAAGTGCTAAGATTGCAATACCTAAGTAACTATTTTAACTAAGTTTTTCGTCCAAAATTCAATGAAATACTGTCATGTGGCATTCTGTATATCCATCTATGTATTTTCCATGTATACGTAGTATTGCTCTTATATATGACCAACTAATCAGATGGAAACAATTTTTCTACCAGACATGATTCCCACAATGTTGGTCGTTTAGTTTCTCATGTCTCCACCAATTGAAAAGAAAATAATAATAATAATAATAATAATAATAATAATAATAATAATAATAACTAGCTGCCCCTTGTTGGTCGTTTAGTTTCTCATGTCTCCACCAATTGAAAAGAAAATAATAATAATAATAATAATAATAATAATAATAATAATAATAACAACTAGCTGCCCCTTAGAATCCTATAATTAAAAATTCTTTAGGTGTAAGTATAAAATTTCTTCTTAATCATATAACTAAACAAATCTAATTGAGATTAGTCGGCGTGCTTAGTAATTTTCCAACATAAAATAATCTTTGGAAACTTGTTGGAATTATCTTTGATATTGTGAACTTAATAAACAACAATAATTGTACCAAGGGACCCTGAATCATTCCGTCCAAAATTTTATTAAAAATAACATTTATTTAAATGTCATTTCACCGTGCTTCTTGGATATGAATAATTCTTGTACGCTGGAAAATGTATGACAGAGAAAATGACATAATATGTGTTGGAATGATGTGATTTGATAAAAAAAAGTTGATTATGTCTTAAACAATCCAATAATAAGTTATCATGTGACATTATATTAAACCATTATATTTGTGTAGCATAATTGTCTTGGATATAGACTAAATTCATAAAAGGTGTGACACTTGTTAATAAACTAAAAATTAATCAAAGATAATGTGACAAATTATAATTTTCCATAAATGATACCTCATCAAGCATAGATAATAGTTTGACCTTCCTTCTTTGATGTTCGAGCCTATCAGCAGCTGACAAAGGTGGTTGATCCTTTAAAGAAGATGAAGAATTTCCACCACCAGAAGCGGCGGGATTGGTATTCTTGGTGAATTTATTTTTCTTGAACTGACCCCTACCAACACTACAAAACTCTTCAAGCAATTCTTGAGCTGCCTTAGCATACAGGGAATTTCTTAGCAGATTCACTGCCGCAATGGGCGATCCCAACTCACCCTGTAACTGATGGTTTCGACCAACTCCGCCGTGCAGTTGCAACGCGCGGCCGCCAAAATTCTTGAAATTGTATTGAACAGAAGTTGACCCTCCTCCTGCTCCTTGACCAAAGAACAACATCTCACCTTCTCCCGCCCTCAAATTCTCACCTTTCGCCGCCTGTAGTGAAGAAGATAAGGATAAAGAAAGGCCCTGTCCTTCCACTGCACCTGGCATTTCAATAGGGTTGGTTTCATATGCAGCAGCAAAAGTCTCTTCCGCCGTGGTGGTTACGCCCACAGGGTGGTGAAAGGCTTCGAAAGTCAACGATTGGTGGAGAGTGGCGGCGGATGAAGGTGGAGGAGGGTGGTGATGAGAAGAAGACGGTGAAGAGGACCTTTGCTGTGGATTCATGAATAAAAGATGCATGGCTGCAGCTGAGTCAACATTAATATTTGAAATATGATGATCTTCATTGCCTACAGTCTGATTTTTTGAATCCCTCAAACCACTCACGTCCAAACCTTGTTTGCTCTGATACCATGGGACGGGCACCCTTTGCCTCGGATTCCGGTAATTTTGTGATATTTGGTTCTCCAATAATTCGGTGGCAGAAGAAAAATTGAACATCTCGGACAACATCCCCGCCGTTTCATAACCTGGAAGGCCACCGGATTC
This sequence comes from Fraxinus anomala, assembly GCA_903798345.1. Taxonomy (NCBI): domain Eukaryota; kingdom Viridiplantae; phylum Streptophyta; class Magnoliopsida; order Lamiales; family Oleaceae; genus Fraxinus; species Fraxinus anomala. The sequence goes on along the minus strand of CAIGRN010085050.1, from coordinate 5,303 downwards.
TTCTTCTTGGATACCTAACAATGGCGGATCGGCCTCCAAACCTTGAGCTCTCATAGCATGTTTGGTATGCTGAATTGGGCTGTTCTGAATAGGATTAAGACAGAAAATGAGTTCAAGTTTGTCCATTTTATTATATAGTAAAGTCTAATACTCGATGTCAAACATACCGTCACGTTATCCAGTCGGATCTGCTGTCCTTTCTGTGATCTCTCAAATCCATTCGAGAAACTGAAAACACCTTGTTGATAATTTTGGGACATAGAATTTGAAAATCTTACCTTTTCCAAGAATTGAATTGAACTCTGACCCTTAAAATGAGATTTAACACAAGGGATTAGTCCTTTTGCTAAACCCATATTATTGCCTTCTTCTTCATCTCTTCACCAACACGGTCTTCTTCTGCTCATCAATTTATCAAAGGATCCATCAAGAAAATGCAAGAAAATGAAAACTCAACGTGGAAAAAGAATCATATGCCATATAAATTATATGAATATTGAAGTGAAACATGACACGAATAAAAAGTGAAAGCATCAAAGTGTAAGTCTTTATTTCAGCTTTATTAATTCACGTATGAATCACATACCAATTACAGTTGCAGGTCATGAAATTGTGCAAAGCACACATACATCGTTTTCTTCTTCAGAGGGATTTTCATAGAAAAAACTGTTTAATTCTTCTCTCTCTCTCTCTCTTGCTATATCTATATCTGTTTATTGATTTTGAGGCTCTTGTTTCTGTCTCTCTCTCTCTCTATATAGCTTTTTCTCTCCCTCCTTTTCTTTCTCTTTGCTGAGAGAGGGAGAGAGAGAGTTGTCTGTTCTTGCAATCGAAGATGAACAAAAACAAGGGTATTGGCTTATATAAACATATGAATCTCTCTCTCTCTCTCTCTCTCTCTCTCTCTCTCTCTCTCTCACACACACACACACACACACACACACACCTAAAAGGGAGGCCATGCTAGTGATTTTGATTAAAACTGATAAAATATATTATTAAAAAGTAGATAAAATCGTCAATATCATAAAATAAGTGATTGAAAATGATTTTATAAATATATATGAAACTTTCCCTAAAAAATCATCAATTTCAAAACTAAGAAACAAGTTTTAAATTTTCAAAAATCAGATATTAATATATTTTATTTATGAAATAATTAATTAATATATATATTTTTATTAATTGAATATATTAAAGTCACAATTCTATACGATTTGGTTACAAATTATTTTTCGATCACAAATCAAAAATTTATAAATCACAATTTATTTATCGATCACATATCAATGAGTCACAACTTGTTTAACGATCACAAATTATGAAATTAATTAGTCATAAGTTATTTCTTCCATCACAACTTGTCAATCATAACCACATTTTTTCGGTCACTTTTTTTTTATTTATCAAAATCAAGATAATAATTGGTCACAATCAATCAAACACTTGGTCACAAACACCCCTATCCCACCTACGACCACCGCAGCACCGTTACACCAAACTGCCAACACAACAACCACAATACCACCACATCAACCACATTATGGCCACGAACACCATTGCGACAACCACTGTCACACCAGACCGCCAACATCACCACTATATCAACCACAAAACCACAAAACACAACCCACCACAACAAACACATCACCACCACAACAACCACAATGCCACTGCCAAAGCCACCACCACGCTTCAACACCACTGTACCCACAGCACACAGTAACGTACCAGTACCGTACCCACTGCACACAGCAATAAAATGACCATAATCGCAAAACCAACACACCATCACAATCACCACATCATAGTACCACAACGGAACCGTCAATCACAACATCGCTCAAAATTTAAAAAAAAAGAAGAAGAAGAAGAAGAAGAAGAAGAATGGAGTTGCACGATGGCCTCCTGCGGTGGCCTTCCACGATAGTCTTCCATGCGATAGAGAAAGAAGGGGTGGATGTTGCAGCGACAACAACGACAGTGCTTTGTTGGTTCTTACTATATCTCTATGAAGGAAGAGAATATTCATCGACGTATTAAAGCACAATAACATTAAATTAAATAATGCCGCTATTTGGTGGGATTAAAATCAAAATTTTAATAGATTTTGATAAAATTTGATGAAATATGTGATTGATATGTTTTTAGTATTTTCTTTGCATGTAGTTGATATGTTGCATTAAATTTTGGCTATTTGCTTAATTTTAACATAGAACGGTCATCATGTCAACATTAGGCCTATAAAAAAAATGAATGCATTTATTTGAGTCAAAATTAGTAAAAGAAGTAATGGGCACATTTTTCTACACTCCGGGGGCATAAAAAAATTGATTATTATACACACCACATTATAGGTTTCATGCTATTTATTGATTTTTATATTTGTTTTAATCCATTTATACATATTTCGTCCCGTTTTGGTATCTTTGTATACTTCTGATATTCATGATTACTATTTTAACTTGAAGGTACGATGGAATCAAGTGGAAAATAGCTATACAATGAAGAATGGAAGGGAGTAATAAATTTCTTGTCTCTACCATCAGCACACCTCTCGGGTCTCTATATCCCTCTTCTGTTATTTATTTGATTTGTGATTTATGATAGTATAACTTGTGTGATTTATGAATCACTGATATGTTATAAAACTAGGATTGTTTTGAAACTTGTTCTTATTAGATGTGATACTTTTTTGGCACAATAATCATATTTGATCACCTTATATCTTTGAAGTAGCTACTTGAATAGAATAGGTTTAAAAAAACTTGTACTTCGATTGTTCTAAACCAAAATCATATATATCAACTCCATAACCATTGAAAGGATAGTTCGGGGACGGTTAAACCATTGTTAGAAGCTACATAAAGATGTGTTGATTCCATGTGTGAATATGTTGTGTGGAGTGTTTTTGCCTAACATGTGGAACTAAGAGAATACTCGTACATTGGGAGATTCGATTCCCATTAAATATCCGAAAAAGTAAAGGCATTGCACTAGCCTAGGCACGTGGAAAAAAGTTGCCTATATTGTTGTATGAAGTTAGTTTTGAGTAATTTGACCATATTCATGATCAATATTTAGAAGACAATCTACTGGGAAAGAAGGCTGACTGCAATATAGAGAGAAAACTACCCTCGAAAACCAATAAAAGATCCCCAAAAATAGAAGAATGGACAAAATTAAAAAACAAATAAAAACAAATCAAAGTGTGTCGAGGCAGTGGCAAAATAACTATAAACACTATTTTTGTCTGACTAAGCCTTGGATAATTGCTTGTGAATTTAGACTTTTAGTGATGTGCCTATTTAGGTAAAACTTGGAGGTTGAGACACTTAAATTTAAGGAGAATCAACATAAATTAACGTAGTGACTAGCAGTGGTGCAATCCAAATCAAACATGAATGGGAAAGAAATGAGTGAAGAATTCAACCTTTAGAAGTTATACCCTGGGAGAGAAGAAAGAATAAGCTTGGGAATGTTTATCTTACGAGAGAAGTAAGGAAATATTTGACCATTGAATTACGAGAGAAGTAAGAAAATATTTGATCATTGAAGGTCTGGAAATAATCATCTCTAAAGTTTATTGTGATTGAATTGAACATCACCCACACATCAATCTAATATTGAATTAGTGGATGAATTAATCTTGGTGAGTAACTTGGAGGTAGTTTATGAATTACTTAGATGATTTCAAGACATGAGGCAAAACAATAAGCTATTTAACTATATTATTTGTTACTGTCCATATATGTGAAGTATTAATTTTTTTGGGGACGAACAAATATTTAAGTTTTCAAGTATTTCATGTGTATAATTTCTACACCTATTTTTGACCATCAAAAGCGAATATTTGGGAACCTAATTGAATAAAATACTACTTATTTCGTATAAATATAGATCGTTGTAGGTAATATACAATTTTGGATGGAATTTGATCAAAATGAGCAAAATGGGTGAAAAGTTAAAATTCAAAGTTCGGGGACGAAATTCTAAATATTCAATAGTTGATTCGAACATCAGAATGATAATTGAAGATCACATAAGATCAACATGATGCAATTAGAAGTCAAAAGAGTGTTAAAAAATTTTCATAAATCAATTTCTAACCGTACAAATTATACTCCAAATTCTTAATCACAAATTGAGACCCATATTTTGTATAACAAATGTTCGAATTGGAAAAATCTAGAAGAATTGTAGCCTTTGAGTTAACTTTCCAAATCACTTTGAATCGCTTCAATTGAATATTAGAAGAGGAAGTTATGATAAAAATACCGATGACTGCTCAAAGGGAGCTCGATGTCCCCCCAAAGGGTGCTTGATCGCATTTCTCAGAACATGAGCGCTCGATGTTTGCCAATAGGGTGCTCAAGCGCCTATCCACCACTTTTTACTCAAATTCCGAATCCTATTACTTTTGGACGCAATTTTAACATATTTTCAAGCTCTATAAATACAGAACGTAGGCACAACGCATATATGTTTAGAATGATTTCCACTAAAGAATTTGGAATCAAATTTCCCAATTAAAAGATTCATTTGCTAATTTATTATATTTATGCAAGTTAATCTACAGCTGGTCTTCAATTTTTTAAATATAAGAATTAATTAAATCAAGCCCTTTTAAGTATTTGATTTTGGCTTTCGTTAATTAGTAATTATCCAAATGGCGTGATCAACATATTTATTTTCGTGGGTTCCATTTATGAACCTCCTCTACCCCCACCCCACCCACCCCTTCAAAATAAATTTACAAAATAATCACTAGTAGCAACTACTCTATTATAATCAATGCGTTAAAAATACTGGTGGTCATTGAATTTTTAAACTTCATTTTGTTTCGTATTTGTTACTAACTTAAATTTTGTTTTAAGTTAGTCTGAAATGGTAAAATTTATATATGCAAATTTAAAAGGGTAGGAACTCCTTATTTAATTAAATTCCATTAAGATTATTAAACTGTAAAAATCGATATTAAATTCCAATAATCATACAATCCATTTTATCTATTTAAAATTTAAATAAACAATTAAATTTCAAGATTAATCTTCTCAGATAAGTATGTTTCAAAATATGAGCGGATCATAGTATGAAAAGAATATGGTCTATAATCCTAGCTAGGGCCTATTTGATTATCTTTCTCTTCAAGCTCTTTTTTTATAGTATCATCTTCAATTATACATTCACACAATAAAATATTATGCACGTAAATTCAAAAAAAAATCATAATTTTTAACCATACATTCTCCTAAAACACTATACAAAACTCTCTTTTAAAAAAAAAAAAAACATGGGCTAAA
>CAIGRN010085049.1:0-33313 GCA_903798345.1 Fraxinus anomala | reverse complement strand
GTTATGAGTGTCCCAAAATATATTCTGACTCACATTATTATGAGTGTTACGAATTTAACTTTTTAAACTAAATCCTGAGTGGTATAGAGTATCTTTTATTGAATGAGTTCATTGAAAAAAAAATTAAATTTTAGCCCACCCTAACGTATATTTCTGGCTCCGCCCCTGACTCCAAGCTAAGCTCATGTGAGAAGAAAATTGCATTCGTGATTATATCCTGTATTTGGAAAGGGAAAGGTCCAGATTGTTTGATTTTTATGTGAGAATGGAGAGAAATAAGATAGAAGACTGTCAATTTCTAGTGCTCCTGGACATTATATTTGAGAATGTTGGAAGAGACATATCGACGCTTATTTAACTACAGGAATCCCCCAACCCCACAAAGGAAAGACAAGGAGTCAAGAGGGAAGATGGAGGATGAATAACTCTTGACATTTATTCCCCTTGCACTCTTTTATCAATGAATGAGTGACATAAAATCTAGCAGCTGCGATACACGTGTATATACAAAACTGAGACTAAGCGACAGATGATGCCTTTTCATGGGCGGCAACCACAACTCAATAACAAACTAAATTTATATACCCAATACATTAGGGGTCGGCTTTATGAATCCTTTTCCATCACTTCGTTTAGTTATTTAGTTCAGTGCGACATGTACTGGAAGATCCAAAGCAGCTAGATCCTTATTAACCACAACAAATTATCTTAGTTTTGGTCTACCCCTCCCTCTTCTAATCTATTTTGCCGAGATTGCATCAGTGTTATGATCATGGACCTCTTTAGGTTTATGCAAGATATAGCCCAACCTCATATATCCGCCTTCCCTTAATTTATGCTTAGTTGGTGCCACCTCCACTTGTTAGCATATGTGTTCATTTCTTATCCTATTCATTCTAGTATGACCACACATCCATTTACCATCCTCATTTGTGGTGAATTCATCTTATTCTTCCCTTCAACCGAGGAGCAAAAAAAAATTAGACTTGTATATGAACTGTAAATGAAGCTGCTCTTCTTGAGTCAGCTTAGTCTCTAAATATTCAAAGTTCTGTTTTTCTGAGTTCTTTGTTATATTGGTTTTGTAGGTTCTTACTGAACCAAAAAATGCTCTCTGTAAACAATACAGGAGGATGTTCGGCATGAACAATGTAAGCTTATAATGTTGTATCAATAATATTCAGGAATTATTTTTCCATTTTATCTCTCCTCTCAAAATTTAACAATATCCATCTTCCACTTTCTTCATTATTCACTTGATTTACAGGTCAACTTACAGTTCACAGACGATGCCATGAGGTTGATTGCAAAGAAAGCAAAAGCCAAAAATACAGGTGCACGAGGTTTAAGAGCCATATTAGAAAATATTCTGACCGAGGCCATGTTTGAGGTATAATTCGGTAGGCCATTTTACATGCTTTTCATATCATGAAAAAGCTAGAGTTAGGAACCTGAGAATTTAGGTTTCAGATCTTACTGTATTTTTACAATTATAATGTGATACCATTCTATTGAAGCCACAAGTATTAGAGAGAAGGGTAATTGTCTCCCCTTGACAATAGTTGAACTGCTTGAATTTGCTTTGAATTTACTAAATTGCTTATAAGGTATGTCAGTGCACAACTAGTATTCAACACTGACTAATTCATCATCTGGCTCCTTAAACCATGATAGCACGTTACATAGGAAGGATCGGATAGCATTAGACGTTATTAAAAAGGAATAAAGAAGGTAAAATCCTGTTCATTATACTGTCCAATAGAGCATATCAAATGTGGATAGGGCATCTATGTGGTAGCGAGTTGCTCATAGATTCCGTTTTCTCTGGAGCTTGAACGTGGAGGCCATTCTGCGGTCCTTATTTATTGCCTGCTTAATTTACAAAATTATAGCTCTTGTATGTCAACCTGAGATTGCTGTGCTGACTAGATGGCAGTTGCACGATTTTTCGTCTCTCAATACCGCCTTCTTAAATTGTCTTGTGCTACTTCTAGATTCTACAGCTTTTTCTGCAATACATGGTTACTTATCATACTGTAATGCTCGAAGGTTCCAGATGCAAAATTCGGAAAATACTCCGTAGACAGAGTTTTGGTCGATGAAGAGGCTGTTGGTGCGCTAGATACACCTGGATGTGGAGCAAAAATTCTCCGTGAAAATGCTGGGTCAGATGAAATTGCTAGTCAAACAAAATCAAGGGTTACAAAGGTATGCACTCTTATTCCCATGTGCATTGACTTCTGAGCTCCTTGGTAGCCAGTCTTCGGCTGTTTTATGCTTTCATTCTTGCATTAATGCTTCCTTATTTTGAGTATTACCTAAAACCGTCTTCCAGCGTAGTTGTCATATTTATGGACCAACCCTCTTTCGGGTGTTCTACTGTTGGCTCAATAATGTCTGGAGAATCACCGGATCACTGCCGTTTTAACAGTCTTCTATTCTTAGGAATATAAACTCTATTGTGGCCATTTTAGCATTAGAGTGACTAGACACTGTAATTAGATTACCCACATAAATTTTGTTTCATTTTGTCCTCTTTTTTTTTTTCCTTTCAAATATTTGACTGAATTACAGGAAGAAGGTACACCTACGAAGGGAATCACACAGGAAGACTTAGATGATTCAGTAACAGCCATGAGCCTGTAATGTATCTTTTTGAGTGTGTGTGAACTTGTTTGTATATATGCATAATCTTATAATTTGTGAGATACAGTTCTTCCGTCCCAATTTTTTCCTGTCTTAATGGTAGCCGTCCTTGAGAAGCCGGCGATCATTGTGGGCCAAATTTATTTATTTTTAATTTTAAAATAAATAATATTGAACATAAAAGAATTAAAAAACTGCCATTCCAGTTAAAAAAAAAAAAAAATACAACAAAAGTTAGCATTAAGTCCCTGTTTGATCCTCATTTTTTTAAAATTCACTTTCTAAATTTATGTTCAACCATGTATTTTATGATATTCATAAATTTTATTAATTTTTTGATCTCACGTTTCATCAATTTTTATTAAAATCTACGGAAATTTGATCTTAATCTAAATCAAACAGGGGTTAGTGTCTATTTGGGAGGGCTTTTATATAGTATTTATTGGAAGCCCAAAAGTTCTTTTTCTTAAAATAAAGGACTTTGGTTAAAGCGAAAAAGTGCTTGTTGACATTTTAAAAAATAATAATAAAATTTAGCTGGTTTTTAATGAAAATTCTAAATTGACAAAACTATCCTTATTAAAAGACACAAAAATACATTGATGAAATATCAGTGTTATTAGAACTGGTACCATCCATCGGTTCGATATGTGAAACCAAGAATTGGACTCAAAAGTTGGGTCGATTAGCAGAAAAACCTACATTTTAAAAAGGAAGAATTCCTAAATAAGGGTTTAAGTTTCAACAATTCAAAATTTAGGTTTTAAGTTTATAAAATACCATTAATTAAAAATATTTATTATTTAAATATAATAAATTCAATTTATTTATTTATTCATTTATTAAATATATATTTTACTAATTAAATATATTAATGATACAATTATATGCAATTTGGTCACAATTATCTAATTAATTAATCAAAAATCAATTTTTGGTCACAATTTATCAAATTATTGGTCACAATTTTTTTCTCGATCACAAATCAAAAATTTTATGGGTCACAAATTACTTTTTGAACACAAATCATTCTTATTTAAATGTAATAAATTCAATAAATTAATTTATTAAATATAGTAAGGACACAATTATATGCAATTTCGTCACAATTATCTAATTAATTAATCAAAATTTAATTTTCGTTCACAATTTATCAAATTATTGGTCATAATTATTTTATCGGTCACAAATCAAAATTTTTATAGATCACATATTATTTTTCAAACACGAATCAAAATTTCATAGAATACGTATTATTCATCGGTCACTAATTGAAAATTTTATGGTCACAACTCATTTATTCATTGCAAAACGATCACAGCTTATCAAATTATTGGTCACGACTTATTTGTTTTGGTCAAAAAACAAGAATTTTATAGGTCACATGTTATTTTTGTTCGGTCACAAATCGAAAATTTTATAAGACAAATTATTCATCGATCACAAAATCAAAATTTCTATTGGTTACAACTAAATTACAACTTAATAAATTGTAATTGTAAGTTGCGGTTACAATTTTTAGGTCACATGTTATTTATTTGTAAAAAATTTACCAACTATTGGTCACAAACAACTAAATAATTGATACACCCACCCCATCTCATCCCACCCACGACCACCGTCGTCGTCATTGCCACAATAGTAGCCACCGTCACAACTGCCGGCACCACCACTACCTCACCGCACCGCCAACCACGATAACCAACACTCCACAAACCGCCATCACCTCACAGTCGTCGTCATCTCCTCCACCATTGTCGCTGTTGCCACCACCACAAACACAACTACCATTTCCAACAACAAATCAGATCCAAACAAGATCCCGCCACCATCACCGTGCACCAGATCCGCCAAGACTACCATCATCGTGCACGGGATCTGCCACGACCATCATCACTGCCATCACCGCGACCTCCAGATCTGCCATCCAACACTCCACAACCACTGTAACCTCACAGCCGTCGTCGTCGCCTCCACCATCGCCGTTCCAACAACAACAAACCAGATCTACCGATATCAACGCAACCACTATCACCGCCACCATCTTGCGGGTTGCTGCAACGGCGGCGTGTTGACAGTAGATGGTGGTGAATGTGGAGAGAATAGATGGACGATTTGGTTTGTGAATTAATTTTAGGTTTGGATGGGTAGATAGGGTGTGAGGTGTATATATAGATTAATTTATAAGATTTAATTAAAATGATAAAAATGCATTCTTTTACTAAAATGTGGCTCAAATAAGCCCATAACTTGATTGTTTGAGCTACATTTTTTTTGAAAATTCATTTTCAATCATGCATTTTCTAATAAAATAATATTACACCTAAATAATTTTTTTTTTTAACTTTTAATCACACATTCTTTAAAAATCACTATTTTAAAATGCATTTTCTCTCAAAATGATATTCAAACAAGAGCTTATAATTTTTTTAAAAAAGTTTAAGGCATGCTTTTATCTTTCTTTTTAAGTCACAATACGTAGCCCTGTCTGGGTTACATTAGAATTTTAATATATTTTTCTTATTTTTAATCATATATTGTTTAAAAAAAATATATATATTTTTTTAATCACACATTTTTAAAAAAATTATTATTTCAAATTACATTTTTTTTAAAATTTAATTTTAATAGATTGCAAACAATGACGTAGTTTGTTGATATTGTAATAATTAACAATGACTAATAATTTATTTAAATTGAAAAAAGAATCATGCAGAAAATGTTTAAAGACACGACATTTGGCATACATTCATTGGAATTGGAAGGTTAAAAAATAAAAACAAAACAGGCGTATAACGTCACGTCACCGTCAATGAAAAATATGCCAAAAATTTTCTGAGCTTTTTCCTTGAAATAGCAGTAACAATGACTTGCGCTGAGGGTCCAAACTTGCTCTTCCCCAAGTCTCCATGAGGAGGGTGTGGAATTAGCAAGAAAAAAAATCAATCGTCCCACTCCCTGTAAGACACAAAACACTATTCAGGATTCACCCTCTCTCTCACTGGCTTTAGGGTTTAAGAAGAGAAAAAGCACCAAATCATCGCTCGATCAATCAAATATGTAATAATACTCACTGAAAATCTCTCATCTATATGATTGTATTGACACTCAAAAAATAAGGTCTTCGATTAAGCTGTGAAAATTAACAATTGCATTGCCGATATACAGGTGTGTTGAATTATATCGGGTTGTCTTAGGGAACCTAGTTATTGTCGTTCTATATGCATCTTATTTTTCGTGTTTGCGTGATTTTGTATTTTGTGATGTATGGATTTTGACAATTTTGCCTTTTTAGTTGTTTCTCACGGATTTGGAAATGGATGGTATGCATGCTTAAAATGATTTTTTCTTGCTTTTATTCTTTTCAGTCATATGCATATCGGAATATCGACTTTCTTTTCATGATTTGAAGTTATTATTTCATTTTTGAATGAACTGCTATTCGTGATTGATAAGATTGTTTTTATTTTTTTAGTTAATTATGTTTTGCCGTTTCGGTTAAAGTAGTTATTTATACTATATAGTGAGTTCTACACTTTCTAGAATCCTTCATATTGGCAACATGTTAAAATTTGGATTCTTCATGGCCTGCTCGGTACCTTTGAACCAAGCTATAGAAGCAGAACCATATCCGGGTTGATTTTTTCTTTAATTTCTATTTTAAATTTCAAATATCTGCCCCTGAATAAAGAATCAACTTGTCTCTGTTGTAATGTATTTATTTTGTCAGTCTCTCGTATTCAATTCCAAAGCGAGGTGTGTAATTATTTACTTTTGTTTCCTTGTATCTGTTATTAAATTCACTTTGTCCCATGTTGAACATATTTCATTATTTCTTTTTGTTATGCAACATGCCAACAACTTTAAGTTCTGATCGAATTCTTTCCCTCCTTAAGAACAAATTTATTCTGTTGGCTTTCTACTATATCGGATTTATTAATTAATTGTTAATTGATATGCTAACTTATGCTTTTGTTCTTACTTTGGCAGTGAAACTGTTTCCTTCTGCTGGTACACTCTAAGCTGAACGATTCGTCTAAGAGTTCTGCATAGATGGCGAACTTAACCTTAACGGGAATACTTGAGAAGGTAGCTACGGGTGCTGCATATTCTGAGTTATTTTTTCCTTTTAACAGACTTGTGGTGCTCCAGTTAAATTTGTGTATGAAATGCAGATGACAGGGAAGGACAAGGATTACAGATACATGGCAACTTCTGATTTGCTTAATGAATTAAACAAAGAGGGATTCATACTTGACGTTGACCTCGAAGTAAAATTGTCTAATATTGTTATCCAGCAACTTGATGATGCTGCAGGCGATGTTTCTGGATTAGCTGTAAAATGGTCTGTATTGGATTTCCTTATTTTACAAGATAAATGCTATTGATGTTCTCAGCTATCTCTTATTTTATTTAGATACAATATTGATTTTTCTTCATTTATTTTCCTTGAATTTTGTGACTGAATGACCAAGTTCCTTATTCTGAGATCTAGATAATAGTCATTTATTTTCTATGTAATTTGTTTCTTCCTGCTTGTAACCCATACCTTCCTCTAGGACGGGTTGTTGGGTTATTTTCTATTCCCTTGTGCAAACTTGTATTTTATTCATTCTAACATTTTGTGTTCACCAATTGTCTTTTGTGGTTTTATAATTATGTTGCCCATATTCATATTTCATCTTGTTTGATATTTAAGATTGTAGTTTGGGCATTGAGTCCTAGTACTGGGAATCTTCAGATTTAGAACCTGCAAAAGTTCAATTTTGATTGATATGGGACACTAGAATATACTTTTTTGGTAGCGTGGAACGAAGCTTCCATTTTTTTAAATTTATTTTGGAATTTAATGTGTATATGTAAATTTCTTTTCCATGCAGATTAGTTGTGTCACTTGCCCCTGAGTCTTTCTATAGAACTCATTTGAAGAAAATAAGGGGATGTGAGCTAATTTGTGATTGGAAAAAGGTTATAAATCGCGTTCAAGGAGTCTATTTATTCTTGGTGAAAAATTTAGAAAATATCATCTTCAAGTTATTTTGACAATGGTTGCTTTATTGCTTCGATTTGGAATTATATTGTTACACCTTGCTAAAGTTTCACTCCAAAAGATATTATATTAGCATCTTCATTCTTCTTCTTATTTTTTTATTTTGCTTTGATGTGATATTTAGTCTTGCTCCATTGGTGAAGAAAATTCGTGATCAGCAGATTCTTGAGATGACCAATAAGCTTTGTGATAAACTGCTGAATGGAAAAGAACAAAATCGTGACATTTCAAGTATTGCTTTGAAGACAATTGTTTCTGAAGTTCCTACCTCATCCATAGCACAATCTGTACTTGTATCCATATCTCCAAAGTTGATAAGAGGAATAACTTCCCAGGTGAGTTATTATATACCATTCAGCACCATTGGTATCACGTGTAAGGCTAATATAATTCTCTGTTGATGGTTCTTTTGCAACTGAATTCTTGTTTGACATTAGTCAATGGTAGATGGTTTGAGATTCAAGAGGAGTGATGTTATCTCCACGTTTCTTTGAAAGGGATAAGAATGGGCTCCATAATAACTTTTACTGTACTGGATAGATGATGCAGATTTTTTGATTTCCAAAGATCGTTGATTAGTTGTCAAATCTTTCCATTCTCCAAATTGAATTTGCACTCAATGCATTTGGGCTAATTTTATCCATTAGTGGGTCACTTTAAGTTAATTTCTTTGGTGATCTGAAAGTTAATTAGTTTCAGTTAGTCTACAACTGCATTATGAGCTGTTGGTTTTTAAAAATCTTTAAAGATGTCACCTGCTGATCATATGGTAAATCACCTTTAAGCACAAGGGCAATTGACCTCTTTCACAGGCTAGGGATGCATGGGTAAATGATATTGTGTTAACTAACCATAAATGAAGTGGAATAATGATTTTTTTTATCTCCCGTGATTTCAGAGCTACACGATGCCAACACAATATGACTTCATTCGCTCTGTGACATATGATTTTCATGATTGCTCCTATTATGTTAGCAACGGGCCTCTTCATTAGAGACTCTTGGTTTCCTAATTGGCTTTAAAGGCGATCGAAGACTACATGCAATGAGCTTGCGATATATTTTTGAAATTCTTGGAATCTTCTTTGTTGGAGTTCTCTTGTTGCTTTTATGGTCTCTATTTATTGGATGTGAAATAAGCATTTATTGAGGCTTTCTTCATTGTCACATGAAAGAATACCTTCTCTATCGTGATGCTTTAGGACGTTCAGAAAAAAACTGATGTATTAGAGATTTCAAAGATTTTCTCTCCCTAGGTCCAACAAATATAAATAAAGAATGTCACTGTGTTCAGTGTTTATACTTCATAAGACGAGCATCACGTGGCAATAAATAATTACTACAACAACAAACTAAGTCTTTTTCCTAATAAAATTTGTAGTTGGAAGTTAGATAACTAATTGCAGAACAAATTTTTTAAGCTTTATTACTTATTTCAACTTGTCTTTCCTTTTTTTAGGGAATGTCCACTGAAATCAAGTGTGAATGCCTCGATATATTGTGTGATGTTCTTCATAAATATGGAAATTTAATGGCATCAGATCATGAAGTATTATTAGGTGCATTGCTACCTCAGTTGAGTTCCAATCATGCCAGTGTCAGGAAGAAGGCTGTTTCATGTGTAGGTAATATCAACTGAATGTGAAAATCTTTTGAAAAAATGTGTTAGTCTTTCTATATCGTGTTTAACTTGATCTGGTAGTCCTGATATTTCCTATAAACCTAACTGATATTTCCTATAAATCTAATTAAGTTTACCACTCTGCCTTCAGCGTCTCTTGCTTCAAGCTTGTCAGATGATTTGCTGGCAAAAGCTACAGTTGAAGTTGTTCGGCTTTTGAAAAATAAAGCCATAAAACGAGAAATTACACGCACAAACATTCAGATGATTGGGGCTTTAAGGTAATTAATCTCAGTTTGATTTCTCTAATGATGTTTTTATGTCAGTGAATAACCCATGAATATTTGGTTTGTAAGTCGTACTGTTGGCTATCGCTTTGGTCCCCATCTTGGAGATACTGTTCCAATATTGCTTAGCTATTGTACAAATGCATCGGAGAATTATGAAGAGCTTCGTGAGTATAGCTTGCAGGTATGTAATTTTTTTACATGTTCTTTTAAGGTTACCTTTTGTTGAAGTTATGCTATAATGAGGTATTTTCATTGTAGGCTCTTGAGAGCTTTCTGCTGCGGTGTCCCAGGGATATTTCTTCCTATTGTAACAACATCTTACATCTTACTTTGGAATATCTTAGCTATGATCCTAATTTTACTGATAACATGGAGGAAGACACAAATGATGAGAGTTATGTGGTGGATGAGGATGAGTATGTCACTCACTCATTTGGAATTCTAAGTATGTTATTTATGATAAGAATAAGTGATATGTGTTATCTTTATGGATTTATAGCGAGAGCGCTAATGAATATACGGATGACGAAGATGTGAGCTGGAAGGTCCGTAGAGCTGCTGCCAAATGCTTAGCAGCCTTGATTATTTCTCGCCCAGAGTTTCTATCAAGGCTATACGAGGAGGTATCCATTGTATAAGAGTTTTTGAACATGGCTGTAGTGAATCTGGACCATTCACCTTGGATATTATGGAAATTTATTACAGTATTAGTTACATGTCCAACTTCCAAGGATCATTAAGTTCTATAAGTCGTCACTAGATATTGAGTTCTAATTCTCTTTCTCATAATAATGGACTCTTATCTACTTTCTAGCGCAAAAGATCCTAGTTTAAAGAATAATGTTATATAGCACTAATCTAGGTGGCCACACTTCATAGTTGCAATTAAATGAACGTTTTGACTTTGCATTTAAATGAATTTATCATTTAATGATATCTAATTGCCACCTAGACTGGCGCTAAGCACCAGTTGTGCTAAATAAAATTACTCTAGTTTAAAGCATAACCAACAATAACATTCTCTTTAAGTTCAAATTGTTCATTATATTTGGCCTATGTATTAATTTAGCAATGCCCATATACTGTAGTTATCAGACTATTGAAAATCAGTAATAAAATGCTCAAGACCTTCAAAATTATCATGTTAACCCCTCAAAAGGAAGCTTCCATTTCTAATACATAAAGTACGGTATCACTAAATGTTCTATGTATTTTATTGAATAAAATAGCTCATACCTTCCTTTAAGCATTATCTTTATAAGCAATTTGAACACTTTTGATTTGCTTTCTGAGACAATGTTTTAAAATGTGAAACCTATTTGTTTGGTGGTAAATTTTTTAACTGTTGTAAAACGAATTTGTTTATGAAGTTGTCTAATTGGAAAGTTTATGTGACTATATGATCCTTGCTAATGGAACAGAAATTAAGAATACTAGAGTTTCAGTTTCTAATGTTGTTATTGAACTACTTATACAAGAAATTGGAATATGGGAGTATAGGTTTCTTTTGTATGCTATCTACTAAAATATAATGATAGATGAACAAGACTGAAATATATTCATTTTCAGGCTTGTCCGAAGCTGATTGATAGGTTTAAAGAAAGGGAAGAAAATGTCAAGGTATGACCGAATGACACGACTGCACGCTTTATGGTACAACCCCTTGGTTGATTATCTAACTTTATTTGAGCTGCAGATGGATGTGTTTAATACCTTCATTGAGTTACTGCGACAAACCGGAAATGTGACTAAAGGACAGACAGATTTTGACGAATCGAGGTAAGAATATGGTTCTTTCAGTTTGACTTGTTATATTCTTGTGCAGAGATGTTGTATTGTGTGTAACTTTTTTGTTGCTAACGATTATCGATATAGTGTTCTTTCTGTTACATCTTACCATAATGTAGGGCTTAACCGGAACCTATAACAATTAATAAATAAAAGATCTACTCAATGGGTTTATTATAGATAATCATTGAAGGAAATTTGGATTATTTTTCTTCTGTCATGTTGCCATCAGCATGAGCATTTGGAGATAGCTCCCATCTAGGGACATAATAAATAAACAAATCATTGAGGTTAGTTGGAAAGCTGATTGAGATTGGTTTGCGGGTTTAATATGACTTAAACGAACCGTTCTTTTTTAATTCTAGAAAAGAAGGAATATAGTTTCCTCTGCACCTGCATTCACAAAAGAGATTCGTAATAAAGATGTATGCTTTAGATCTACACATTGTGGCGTGGTTGCATTCTCTCGATCTACGAGTCAAGAGTTCACTAACTTGAGAGAAAGGTGATGATGATAAGAAGTGAGAATAGTGAGCTTAGCCAAATTTTCTTTACTGGCCTTGGTGAAGTCTTATCTATTGTCACTTGCTCAATTTATTGTGTAAATTTTGGCACCATAGGTTTGACAGTTGAACTTTTAGTTGTTTCCAAACATGGAAGATAGAGATCAAGAAATCAAATTTCGATTATTTGTGGAAACATGAACACTTACTTCCTGTATTTGTAAGTTCTCTGTGACAAAGGAATTTTTCTTACCTTCATATTTTTGCTAATTCTGATGATATTGTACATGATTCAAATACTATCCCTTTCGTTTAGATGAGAGAAAAGGGATTTCCCTCACTAGAATGTTGATATCTGCATTGACTTTTGGATTCTGATGCTGTGACTTGGCATGGCATGCAGTCCCAGATATATGTTGAAGCAAGATGTCTCAAATATTGTTCGATCTGTAAATAAACAACTGCGTGAGAAATCTGTCAAAACGAAGGTAGAATTGTACCTCGTGTGATCTTTTGGTGGCCAGCTTAGTGTTTCTACATCTGATCACATTGTTTATGCCTACAGGTTGGTGCCTTCTCAGTCTTGAAAGAACTGGTAATTGTGCTGCCTGATTGCCTTTCAGACCACATTGGATCTATTACTCCTGGAATTGAGAAAGCATTGTGTGTAAGTTTTGCCCCCTTTGACCGGGTGCTCATTTGTTTCAGTTCTGTAAGTTTTTCTATTTGTCACCAAAGATCTTGTTAGTTCTTTCTTCTGTTAACAGGACAAATCCTCTACCTCGAATTTGAAGATTGAAGCTCTTGTTTTCACAAGATTAGTGTTGGCCTCACATGCCCCTTCTGTTTTCCTTCCGTACATTAAGGTACTGTCATAATTGGTCTTCTTTCCATAGAAACTATTAAGAATGTGACGACTTTCTTGAAATCAGTGGAATACGAGGGTTTTCTGAAAAACTTAATCATGTTAATTGCGAAAGTTACTGTGCCACTTTTACAAAATTTGAAAATTTGGCAAGTCGTTAGTAGAATGATGCAATATGAGTGCTTGTAAAATTAATACCTTTTCATGTTATTGTAATTGCAACGTCCATTATTTGATAATGAACATATCATATTGATTATGTTGAGACACCAGCTTGAGCAAAAATAATTGTGCCTTTATCTGATAAGATTAGTTGTAGAATGGTTGATTTTCCTTGAATATCTGTTTATGGAGTGTCAAAATATGAAGATCTAAAATAGTATTAGTTCTGATCGTAATTGTTGTCTAAAAAAATGCTTTGGAAGAAGAAGCTATACAGCACCTTTGGAGTAGATTTTGCAGCATCTAGGTCATTCTTTTGAAATGCCCAGTGGATGATGGACACCTGTCAGTTTCCCTGCCCTAGAGCTTCAAATCTGCTAATCATTATTTTTGTTGAAATTTCGAAACGAATTCATAAATGGCTATCTTGAAGTGTGTCCTTGCGGGTTGGTGCAGATCTGGATGGAGTTGTAGTCTCACGATTAATAACAGGTCTATACTTTGAGATGTGAGGTTGGCTCTATCACCGTAGCAAGTATTCCAAACTCCACCAATCTCAACCATTATCCTCCTCACGCACCAGCTCTCATCATTTCTACACACTGCAATGACTAGGACCGATCTCCTAAGCACCGCTGCTTAGCTTATTCTAAGCACTCGGGTGAAATGACACACTACCTAGGAAAATGGTTGGTTAAAAAATTGATTACGCCACATATTGTAGTGTGTCATGTTAAAAGCTAAGCACCGGTGCTTAGGAGATCAATTCTGCTGCGATGACAACTATGAGATCTACTGTTATTCCATCACAATCTCCTCACAAGCCATCACCGCTACTGGCACAATCAATATATCAAAACCTTAAAATCAACTATATCTAAAGATTTGTTTGGCACCGTTGTTGTGAGTAGAGCCTTTACCGGTAGCTCTTTTTATCAAAAGTTGACAACGGTTTGGTTGCCAACAAAAAGTGTTGCGAACATTAAATTGATTGTTTGATAGCATAACTATAAATATGCTTTTGATTTATTTAATGTTTGTTTGGGAGACATTATTTGACATGAAACATGATTTTTTTGGAGAATTGGTTAAAAGTAGGAACAAGTTATGGGTCTATGTGCAAAATTATTTTATAGGGAGTATGTGGTTAGAATGAGTTTTGAGGAAAAATGATTTTCAAATAAACTTTGTAAAACAAAAGCTAATTGTACATATTGCATAATTATTCGGCGAAATCTTATTTCTTTATTATATAAAATCTATGAAATTAAATATTTCAATTAAATTGTCATGGCACAAATTTTCAAGGATAAATCGTATTATAAGCTTTTCTAAACAAACGCTAATTGCACATATTGCATAATAGTTTGACAAAATATTATTTCTTTATTATATAAAGTCAATGAAATTAAATATTTCAATTAAATTGTCATGGCACAAATTTTCAAGGATAAATCGTATTATAAGCTTTTCTAAACAAACTGTAATTGCACATATTGCATTACATTTTTACGAAATATTATTTCTTTATTATATAAAATCTATGAAATTATATATTTCAATTAAATTGTCATGGTACAATTTTTCAAGGATAAATCGTATTATCTAAAATTTATTTGTTTAGAGTTTTAAAATTAACACATGAATATATGAAATATTGTAAAAATTATGAAATACCATAATTTCTTTTATCATCCTAAATTTAATTTCTAAAATATGTTATCATGCATTAACAAATGAAAAATAATAAAATAAAAATTAAGAACAAAACATTTCATATTAACTATTTAAAAAGAATATTTACCCCATGTTTGAGGGCCATTGTTGTGTAAAAATGATGTTATGAATAGTGATTTTTTTTTTGAGATTGTGTTGTTAAAAGTGGGGAAAAATTTTGAATTTACGTGCAAAATATTTTATCATAAGAATGTGTGGTTGAAAATAAGTATGAGAAATAAATTATTTTTTAGAGGGAGTCAAACACGGGCTTAAATTATATACAAAGTGGTGTGTAGTAAAATTAGATATATTTGGTATTTTACTATAAATTATAAGCATAATTAATCCAGATTTAAACATCTCTAAAACAACTTAAAAAGCTTTTTTTTTTTTTTTGTCAATAAGCACTTNAACCTTTCCAAAAAAAAAAAAAAAACCAAACAATTGGGTTTTTATACAGAAGTGCTTTTGAGCTCCCAAAAAGGCTTCCCAAATGCACACTTACAATGTTGATTTCTCTTCTATCCCGCGTCATCCCGGGAACCAAGGGACAACTCATTTGGTACAATTCAAGATCATGACATAGAGTTCTCATGGTGTGCTTAGAGTGATGATTATTGATATTCGTCGGACTTGTTAATCTGAGGGATTGCGAGAGGTTTTGTTGATATAGAGTTCTCACGGTGTGCTTAGAGTGATGGTTATTGATATTCGTTGGACTTGTTAATCCGAAGGATTGCGAGTGGGTTTGTTCTCTAACAATGATTTATTTATGCATTTCTTAGGCCATTTCTGCTCCCATTATATCTGCTGTTGGTGAACGCTATTACAAAGTTACAGCAGAGGCGTTGAGAGTGTGTGGAGAACTGGTACGTGTTGTGCGACCAAATATTGAGGTCAGTTGCCTTTTAATCTCTTCATTATATAAGGATTCTTCGACATTTACTGGTTCATTCCTAAACCGTATATTGGTTTTTGTCGGTCAGGGTTGTGGTTTTGATTTCAAACCGTATGTCCAACCCATATTTAATGCCATTATGGCCCGCTTGACAAATCAAGATCAAGATCAGGTTAGTGCCCTATCCATGCAGTGTAATTCATTTTCTGGCATCATGTTTGGCTAACTATTTCCCTTTTGCAGGAGGTTAAAGAATGTGCCATTTCTTGCATGGGGCTTGTTGTTTCTACATTTGGTGATCAACTTGGTGGGGATTTACCTGCATGCCTTCCCGTGTTAGTAGATCGAATGGGAAATGAGATAACTCGACTTACAGCCGTGAAGGTATGTTTGAATTCTAATCCTCTGAAAGAGGCAAGTGGGAAAATATAAAAAATTCTCTTTTTAACTTTTCTCTCTCCAGAATCGCGACTTCTGTATGTCGCTATGGACAAGTTCCTTACAATCAATGTTTTAAAAGGCGAAGGCATGAGTCAAAACATTAGGTTGAGGCATAAGCCCAAAGTGCATGGCTTATAAGCCCTGATTTTCTTATATTAGTATTTTTAAAGATAATAAAATTAAAAAGTTGACTAGTGCAGATGGAATTTGATTGATACAAGTTAAAAGTTCGGTTAATTTCAATTGCATCTGAATGGTGAGAACATGACAGTAAATCAAGATGGAGTGAAAAGAATATTCATGTAGCTCACTCTAGGTAGTACGAAACGACTTTGTTGAGTAGAATTGCTGTCCTTGAGTTTTATGTGATAAAAGAAATTGATTTGACCTTTTCCCTTTCCATTTTCCTTCAATATATGTAAGGTCTATTAAGGTATCCTTTGGTAAAATAGTTGGGCAACAACCATTTGGTTCAAAATGTTTAAGATCCATGATGACAAGTAGCATCTAGCATAACTTTTAAGTACCTCATGCACATCAGAGGCCCTCACTGAAATCCTATGTTATGTCCAATTCACGACGCTTCACGAATCTAGACTCTACCAACTTGATGGCACCACAAAGTTCTCTTATAGGTCCTTTAAGGAACTTGTCAAAGCTATGGAAACACAGCAGGAAACTAGCAAAAATGTGTAAGCTCCATGTTAACAAGTAGCAGTCATCCAAGGCTTTAGAACCATCTGTGTGACTCAGGCATATTTGAGATGGGATGAGGCAGTGCTACATTTTTATTGCAATATAGTTTCGGAGATACACTTTCTATTTGATGGATATGTTAGTTTTGTTTTGGGATATCAATTAGGTTGGTTTACATGTTTAATTGTTCCCTTCTAATTTTTCTTCCCCAGGCTTTTGCTGTCATTGCTGCTTCTCCGTTGCACCTGGATCTATCATGTGTTTTAGAGAATGTAATTGCTGAGCTAACTGCATTCCTAAGGAAGGTACTTCCAATATATTCTCTAGAAATATCTCCTGGACAACTGTCTGAATTATAGGAAAAGCTACTGAGTATCTCTCATCCTTTTGGAAAATAGGCTAATCGAGCATTAAGACAGGCAACGCTGGGAACTCTAAATACTTTAATTGTTGCTTATGGTGATAAAATTGGTTCTTCCGCATATGAAGTGATCGTTGTGGAACTTTCAACTCTGATAAGGTTATACTTGTATATGTTTACTACAGATGTCTGTTCAATTAGTGTTTTTAGCTGCCGTTCATGTTCATCAATTTGCCTGATAATTAATTTTTAAGTGACTAGTAATTATATGAGTATAAATTCTTCTGCTTTTCAGTGATTCAGACTTGCATATGACTGCTCTGGCCTTGGAACTGTGCTGTACATTGATGGTTGACAGTAAATCAGGTCCAAATGTTGGTTTGACCGTCAGAAACAAAGTTCTTCCACAGGCATTGACTCTAGTGAGAAGCTCATTGCTGCAGGGGCAAGCACTTTTGGTATTATTTTTCTGTTGCATTGACTTAATCGTGGTGTAAATTGTAAAATGGCTGATTATTGTAAGTCATAACCCTCCTTTATGGACACTTCAGGCACTAAAGAACTTCTTCCGTGCCTTGGTTTACTCAGCAAATACTAGCTTTGATGTGCTGCTAGACTCCCTTCTTTCAACTGCAAAATCATCTTCCCAGTCTGGCGGTGTTGCAAAACAGGCTTTATTTTCCATTGCTCAATGTGTGGCAGTTCTCTGCCTTGCTGCAGGTGATAAAAAATGTTTGTCTACTGTAAATATGCTCACAGATATCCTGAAAGCTGACAGCACTACCAATTCGGTACGTAAATATGCTCCTTTCAATGCCTGCCTAATTTGCTTGGATTACATAGATGGATATGTTTTAGATGAAATTTTTAACATATGCTTAAATGTCCTGTTAATTGGTTTAATAAAAAATAGTTGTTCTCCGAACCTCTCCTTAGTTAGTGCACTGCCTTAAAAAGGATCCTCGGGGTAATTGGAAGATATAATTGTGCTCGGGATTCCAACTTTTCAACAAAGTTTCCCTTGTTAATGGCTACCTTGATTTTCGATATCTAGCAGAAATATTTTTTGTTTATTTGCACTTTCAACTTAATTTGATTGTTTTGAACTCCTCTTTGAATAATTTTGGCTGTCTATTATTTACATTAAGTAGCAATCTTATTGTTTTAAATTGTTTCAGGATAAAACATGAGCTGATTTCTGCCTTTCTATTGTTCTTTATTTGTAATTTGAGAGAATTGCTTTCTAAATTTCTGAATGATCTTTTTTATCAAGGGAATTTAATTGTGCCTTGTGTTGGACTTTTATCCTCCCATCTGTATTACCGCTGCTATTATCTTTTTATTCAACATTGTTGTCTTATAGGCCAAGCAACACCTTGCCTTGCTGTGTTTGGGGGAGATTGGGAGGAGAAAAGATTTAAGTACACACGCCCATATAGAGAATATCGTTATCGAATCTTTCCAATCACCTTTTGAGGAGATAAAATCTGCTGCCTCTTATGCTCTAGGAAATATTGCTGTTGGAAATCTACTAAAATATTTACCCTTCATATTGGACAAAATTGATAATCAGCAGAAGAAGCAATATTTATTGCTCCATTCTCTGAAGGAGGTGTGGCCCCTGAACATATTCTTTCTAGAGGAAATTCATTTTTAACCAGCATTTATTGATACTTTACATTCTTGCTGAAATTTCTCCCACTTACAGGTCATAGTGAGACAATCTGTGGATAAAACTGAATTTGATGATTCCAGTGTTGAGAAGATCACCAATTTGCTCTTTAACCACTGTGAAAGTGAGGAAGAGGGAGTTCGCAATGTGGTTGCCGAGTGTCTAGGAAAAATATCCCTTATTGAACCAGTAAAACTTGTTCCAGCACTAAAGGTACCATCTAAGAAATATATGTTCTTTTATCCATGCAATGTGCAATGCATTATCAAATTTCTGCAAGACTTAACAATTTACTTGCGTATAATTGTAGGAAAGAACAAGCAGTGCAGCTGCATTCACCCGAGCAACGGTTGTAATTGCGATCAAATATTCCATAGTTGAGCGGCAGGAGAAGATAGATGAGATTTTGTACCCTGAAATCTCATCTTTCTTGATGCTTATCAAGGATCATGATCGGGTAATTTCCTAACAGTTATTAAAATGCTTCTACAGCTATATATGCTATATTGATACACTATATCTTCCATCATTTTTCCATTTACCATTATGTTCTGCATCTCTCTTTTGGATTTTCTGGTATTTTTCCAGGACCAAATTTGATTTATGTCATGTTATATTTGTTACTGAGCAGCACGTAAGGCGTGCAGCTGTATTGGCCTTGAGTACTGCAGCCCATAATAAGCCAAACCTAATAAAGGGCCTGCTTCCAGATCTCTTGCCACTTCTATATGACCAGACGGTAATTAAGGTAACTAATCTTTTAAAAATAACATTTTTCTCATTTCGTTGTCTCCTGCACAGACCCAAAAGTTAAATTCGCACTGTACTATTAACTTACTATTATGTGGTTTACCCGTCCTTGCATTTAATACTGCAGTAAGCAATAACTCATTTTCTATCAGCGAAAACTGCTGATCTTTCCCTTAGAAGGAGAGGTCACTATGTGGGTGCAAAAGTAAGAAATTGCAAGACAATGGAATTATTCTGCAATATTGTGTTGCCTTTGGAATTAGAAGCTAATGTCGCATTTGCATGATATTCTGAGCATTAGGAATAGTCTAAATTTATTGGGTGTTAACTAAATTTGTATAACATTGTTTATCTCTATAAAAAAATTCTTTTTAATGTCCAAGACAGAATACATCTCAAATAAAAACCTCCGTAATTTTTTTATTTTGGGTGGATTAAATTTGAGTGAAATGGCTATCCTCCTCAAGAATGGTCCCACAACCAAGATTCTCTCTTTCGGAAAGTAACACTGGATCGCTTTTTAACTAGGGAGATTGAATCGATCAGTTTCCTTCACTGCCATGTCAAAAATATAATTGAACTTCATTTTGTGGATTTGAATGTGGTGTCAGGATGCAGATGTGCATATGCTGGATTCATTAAATATTCAAATTACACATATATGGCACAATATTTGTATTTCTTGCCTTTTTTCCTTTACTTTGTGCTGTGACGTAGTTTGTTGTGTAATAGACTTCTTAAAACAGATCTCAATTTCAAAGCAAAAGGAATCCTTACCTTTTTTTAAAAGGAGAAAAGGAAGAAGGAAAACGGTCAGATATACATTTTCCATATTTTTGTCCAACTGGTACCGGTCCGTCTCCGGTGTATTTACAGGCATCTATGTAACCTATTGTGCTCTAGACATATTCTATCATATTCACGTGAGTACTAAGGTCTGCATCCAGCATCACGTAGTGTTTGTAAAATAAGTGCATGTGATGTGTCTCCCTGTAGTTATGCCTAATAAAATTGGAAATTTGTTGCTTGCCGAATATGCAGTGCTCATCATCTTCATTAACAAGTTCCAATGAGGATTAACTTTGAGTAACTTATGTGTGATTATTTTTATTTAAGAAATGTGTAGAGCCTGTTTTTGATGGTGATTCATCTGCTAAAGCTGCTTTTTATAAACCTCGTGATAAAATTTGGTTCACCCAAAGTTAATGAATGTAAAAACATAAAAATTAAAAATTTGTAAGAGTTACTTTGCTCTTCATTCTATATTTTGACAATTTTTTGTTGCTTACCATGCTGTTGGAAAAATTTCCAGGCTCACTGCACATTATTTCTTTATACTCCTGGCAGCAACTAAGATAGATTTTAATCTCTCTTAGAATAGCATATTTGACTTCATAATGTGAATAATAGGGTTCTCATTTGTCTTTATGTTCCTTTTTTTTCCCTCTTTCTGCAGAAAGAATTGATAAGGACAGTGGATCTAGGTCCTTTCAAGCACACAGTAGATGATGGGCTTGAATTAAGGAAGGCTGCTTTTGAATGCGTAGATACTTTGTTGGATAGTTGTCTTGATCGAGTGAATCCTTCATCTTTTATTGTTCCATACCTTTTATCTGGTTTAAATGGTGAGTTTTGTTCTCTAGGAATGCCCTTCTTTATTGAACCTGATTGGTGCTGTTGTTAGATTTCTTATGATAATAATAAAAAATAACATTGAACTGTGTTGAATACCCATCAAAACTTGCATTGTAACATTGCGAGCGTACTTGATATTTTTTTTTCTCTCCTCAGATCATTATGACGTGAAAATGCCTTGCCACCTTATCCTTTCGAAGTTGGCTGATAAATGTCCTGCTGCTGTATTAGCCGGTAATGTTTGATTTAGTTTTACAATGTACTTAAACCTTGTATTCGAAAACAAGTTATTTTAAATTAAATTTGAATCCGTTCTTAATTAATTATTGCACATCCAGTTTTGGATTCTTTGGTGGAACCTCTCCAGAAAACTATTGGCTTTAGGACTAAACAAGATGCTGTCAAGCAAGAAGTAGATCGTAATGAAGACATGATCAAGAGTGCCCTCAGGACAATTGCATCCTTGAATCGCATAAGGTATGCTAAGGTTTTGTATGACTTCTCTAGTTTCCTTTCTGTATAATAAACCCATAGTGGTATACTGTCTCTTGATGTAAGACAGCTATAGATCAAATTCTCAGTTTTCGGGGTTCAAATGGTTCTTTTAATTACTGTTTGCTGGTAAAAACCGAGGTCTTTAGTGCCTTTGGCTTAAGCTTTTTCCTTTTTTAACTTCCTATCTATCTTTTCTCGTTTGTGCCTCAATTTTCTACCATCTTCTGATGGCCCGTTATTTTGTATGGAGGGAAAGGAAAAGAACCACCTGTTTTGAAGTGTATTTCATTCTGAGCTTTCCAGAACACACCAGCTTTTGTCTCATTTTTGGTTAACTTAAAATGCAGTATTGTTTTTCCTTTTTTTTTCCCCTAGAATCACTTGGTGAATTATATTAAGATTTCTAGGTGCAGCACTTGATAATTCATTTCTTTCTCCCTCTTTTACATTTGCAGTGGAGGAGATTGCAGCCACAAATTTAAGAACCTCATGGTTGAAATTTCGAAGTCCCAAGCACTGTGGGAGAAATACTCTTCCATTCGGAACGAGTGAAGCCGTTTCAGCCCACATCTCTTGTTGTTGCTGACGAACCTCAGGAAGGACATTTTTGGTTTTCCATATTATTATGGGACGAGATTCTTTGATACAGATGAAAGGGGAGTGATCACTTAGATGCCAGCTTTTGAGTATGTAAAAAAGGGATTAGAAAGTAGACTGGATCGTTCCCTTAAAATTCATTTCCTGCGTCTTATGGTCATGACTTTTTATCAAAAAAAATTCTTCCAAGAATGTTGATTTTTTTTTTTAAAATATGTGTGGTACTCATTGAGCACTATCCTATAATTTTACGTCTTTTGTTACACTTTAAGAAGGCGTTTGACGCGCTGAATTGTATTAAGATGGATATGATTGGAGATAGGATTAGGAGCATGCTTGGGAGTGCTTATGCTTAAATACAAGCACCAAGTGTGTGGCTTGTATTTAATGTGGAACAACCTGCATTCAAAATAAATCATAATAAGAACATTTGGTGCTTATTTTTAAGCATAAAACCTCCCAAACATGCTCGAGTGGCTAAAAGCTTGGGTGGATTAAGCAATATGAATATGAATATTTGTGTAAGAATGTGGACTCTAATGTTGGTAATTAATATGGAGGGTGGGGGTGGGGGGGTGGGCGTGGTGGTGGGGGTAGGTTTATTAGAAGAATATTTTAGCAATTAATGAGTATTTACGAGATTATTTCTCTGGTGAATTTGGCAGAGTCGCATTACTTCAAAATTTAAATCATTTAAATATTACTTACTTGACATTAGTCGGTTCAAAACTTACATTCTCAAGTATTGGGTTTAAATTCAATGCTTTAAATTTTTCATTTTTCATCTCTCTGCACTTAATCAGCAATTTTTTTTACTCAAGCTTGATTTGGCATGAGTCGAGCATGAGCTACCACATTTTAAAAAAATTAGCTTTGACTCGACATATGTTGAAGGTCAAACGTTTAAATTTTGGTTAATTAACAAATTTTTGGATGAAAATTGTTGGAGATCCATTCGGTGCATATTTATTAAAGTTTTACGACTGTGCTGCAATTTTTTTATTTTGATTAATTAAACTTAAAAGGTCATTTTTTTCCTTTTAGAATTGGTCAAACACTTGATTTTTGGTCAATTAATGAATTTTTAGATGGAAACAAGCAACTTAGATGTCAGTAGCACATTTTTGAAACGTTTGAGACATATCTGCTATATTTTAAAGCTATATGAATAAAAGGCTATTCTACATAAATGTGTGAAGTTGGTCCTTTTTCTCACGCTCTCTCCAAGATCGGGTTCGATCCTCCCTATACAATTTCCTCAATTTTTGTCATACGTGCTCTCCCCCTCGACAAATTGTTCCTCTCTCTCTCTCTCTCACTACAGAAAATCAGTTGTATTACTCCAGTCTCTTAACGAAATTCGAAGAATTTGATTTATAAAATTATAAAATAATGGAAAGAGGCGGAGGTGAAGAGGTTAGCATCGAAGAGCTCGCTTCCAACCTCTCCACTTATAAAGAGCAGCTTCAACAGGTACTGTTCCGTATGTATATACGTATGTAGTGATGCAGATGTATATGTGTCATTGTAATTGGTGTTCTTTTTGCTCGATGGGCATTAGGGTTTTTGAATGATTTTGCTTTCACAAGTTTGGATTTTTAAGTTTTGGATAATTGAAGTTCGTAATTAGTCAATCGGACTGTAGTTTGGTTATTTACCTTGGGGCTTTTGGAAACTGCAATACCAATTAATTTTCTGTAAACTTGGGGTTTCTTCTGTAGGATTTCGTAATCCAAAGACTGAATATTTGAGGTCTTTATAGTAGGAGTAATAATTGATTTAATAGAGCTAAGCTTATAAATTCAATATACAGGTTAATTCTTCTTTTTATTTTTTCACTTGTATGATTTTCTATTTGCAAGCTTGAACATTTAAGTTTTTGATCTTGGAGTTCGTAGTTGTTTATGAAGAGAGAGCTTAATTGAATTATGTTTCTTGAGGCAATTTTCAGACAAAGTTGGTTTCTAACACGTGTTCAATACTTTTTCCGCCTTATTTATTTAATTTGTAGTGAATGGGAAAATGTTTGAAATTTATTATTCTGAGTGTCATGATTATGTCACCTGAAAATGACTTTTTTTTTTAGTTTACCCTAAAATTCTTGCTATAGGGATCATGCATTTATTCTTAGCTTACACATAATCATATTCCTAGAAAATATATGGAAGGGGAATTTAACTCTTAAGCTTTCTTTAGTGTGGAAATCTAGTGGAGAATCAAAGGATGAGAAGAACGGACTTGGGGGAGGGAAGGAAACTCAGTCTTTTGGTTTGGTAGGAAGTGATGGGGGAGGGAGACAAGGAAGATGTCGAGTAAACTCTTTTTGTCACTGATTCTTAGTAGTTGATCCTCCTATATGAGTCATTGGTTGTAGGATTGATGGGAAGATAGAGGAAACGGAATGGAATTGCCATCCAACTGGTATCCCGAAGGGTTCACCCGGATGGTGATTGGGTGGAAAAAGGCCATACCATTCTCAAATATAAAAAAATAAAAATATTGAATTGTGAGGATAATATTGTTTCTTCTTCTAACATCTTTATCTCCTCTCTGATCTTAATTTACCAAACTCTTTTACCCATCTTGGTTTTCGAACTCTCAAGCTTCTTATGGTTTATCTCAGTTAGCATCATTAAATGTTATTCCTGGATGACTTCACCGAAAACATATATCGCAAGATGACCTGGTTTTATGTTCGAGCATTGTCACTTTGTGCAGTAATATGACCTATGACATCAAAATTTTACTATACAACAAAGGGAGATGGAAGTCCTTTTACTGAGATTAATGACAAAAGGATTAATCAAGACTTTGTATAACCTTTACAATCAATCCATCCTGTTGACACTACACGATAGCTAGATGACTAAATCATCATTCATGATCTCAGTTTGCAAGAACTCAAACCAATTTGCTAAAGTTTGTTTCTCCTTCAAGCACTCGTATTTCTTTCTTCTATGATTATTAATCTCTCCAGTTTGTTAAGCCTGCTTTTATATAGCTTCTTTATTTCAGGGTGTTGAAAATCCAGGGGAATTAAAAGAGGCTTTTGTGCATCATCTGGTTTAGATTTATAATTGGCCTTTTAGCTTGTTTCTGAGAGTATGGAGTTCTGGCTTGGTTCATTAATTTGATTGTGGACACACCAGCTCATCTCATGATTGCTATTGCTATTGTAACTTTGTGTCAATTGAAGTTCAATTTGAACTTTTGAAGTTTTATAGTCAATGTATGCTGATTCTTTGTTAAGTAGAGGCGAGAAAATTGATTAATATGGCTTATGTTGGTAGTTTATTTTTTATCATATAAAAAAATTCAGTGTAAATAAAGTGCCACGTAATATCATGAGATAGCCTGCTTAAAATTGAAGTTTCATTTAAGTAAGAGTGGTGACACTCCATACAGAAGTCCTTATAATCATTATTTGATGTAGGTTCTCTTATATAGTTGCTGTAATTTTCCTTTCTCATCAAAGTCGGTATCGGGGAAAGTTTTCTGGTGTTTGTCACATTGCTTGTTCCCTCCTACCTGTTAAGAGGATAAGAAATTCTGCATTTCAATTGGCATTCATTTTCTGTATGTGCACTTGCATAGCTTTCTTGCATCCAGTACCTTACATTATTAAGTTAGTTTTTTGTCCTTAAACATCCATGTATATAAATTCCACCATTTATCACAAAATCTCATATAATCGAAAAAGATGCCTTCGCCATATGGTTTATTTATGCATTTTAGGATAATAACTTCCTATTATTGCAAACTTATGACTTCTGCAAATTTTTTGGCACCGTTTGCCTTTTATATGGATCAGGTCCGCAATCTATTGCACGATGAACCTGGGAACTCTGAGTATTTAGACATGGAGAAGGAGCTTGTGGAGGTGACTTTTACTTATTTGTTATTCTTTAATTCTTCATAATGATGAGGGGACTAATTTCTTTGGGGCAAGTTATCTATTTCACTCCCTGGTCCTGGCAAGTGTAAGTTCATGGAGTTGTGTC
Source organism: Fraxinus anomala (assembly GCA_903798345.1). Classification (NCBI taxonomy): domain Eukaryota; kingdom Viridiplantae; phylum Streptophyta; class Magnoliopsida; order Lamiales; family Oleaceae; genus Fraxinus; species Fraxinus anomala. The sequence goes on along the minus strand of CAIGRN010085049.1, from coordinate 7,124 downwards.
TGATCATTTTCTTTGAGAAGTGACAGTCAATACGATTCAGTATAGTAGGTTAAGAATCCAATTATAGGTAATTATTATTTTTATTGCAATCTCTCTTCCTCTTTCTCTAATATTATTATTGCTCGGACAAACAATGTCAAGGAACTACCTGTGACTGAAGAGATATCTTTGTACTTTGATTTTTGAAGGTGAGGATATTTTATTCGACTAAAACAAATCCTCAACCCCTGATATAGAGGAGTGGGGGAATTTTACAGAATTTTGGAGTGAGAAACTTAATAAAGATGTCCATCACTTCTATCTTGGTTCCATTGCAGGTGTGCTATGTTTGGTGATGGACAGCCTGCTCTTTCCCGTGATTTCAGATGTCACTTTGAATTCTAAGTGCAAAATTCATCAATTATTTAGTTTATTGCAGGGAAAATAATTGTTGGTTTTAGTTTAGACTTGGCTAATTTCTGTGACTGCAGGTAATTGCTTTGACAGAAGAGCTTCTGGCAACTGCAAAACAAAATGATGATTCTGGAATTGGTATTGGTATTACTGGTGAAGCATCTCCTAGCATGCATCATTCTGGAAGTACCTTGGACGCGGTATATATCCCATATTTTTCTTTTTCTGAAGATTGTTTTGTGTATCTATTTTTTTATTGTTAAGTTTATAATCATGATTATTCTAGGACTTGATTCCCACTAGGGGCATAATCTTCGCAAATTAATAAATTATTTGTTTTTGATATATATGCAAAGTTCATACTTCCAACCTACGTCAGGAATCCTTTTCAAAGCAAGGACACTTGGCGTCATGGCCAAATCTATTTCTAGTTACATTCCACTAAGAAAAGTGATATAGTTTTATTTTGAAATGCTCATGTTGCTGAAGCATTTGCTCGATGGAATCTTGCTTAGCAATGAAAGCACCAATTTAAATCTATTCCAGTTAGCTTCAACACACAATCTTTGTTTTTCATTCACTCATTCTTTTTGTGCTTGTTCTGTTGGGCAATGGTCCATTACATATGTTCTGTATGATATATTCTTTTAATTCTTGAGTTGCTTTGACAGTTTATTATGATCGTGGTACTAGTACTTTTAATTGAACCAACTTTTTGCTATTTCTTGTTTTCCAGAATTCAATGTCCATAGTTGATCATACTAATGGGTTTCCTGTCGGCACCAAAGTGCAAGCAGTTTGGAGCGAAGATGGAGAGTGGTATGTAAAATTCATGAAATATATGTTATGCTGTAATAAAATTATTTTCTCTTCATTTTCTTTATTTTCTTTCTTTGGTTTGTGGTTGATTAGTTAAATGTTCAGGTATAATGCAACAATTGAGGCAATTACTCCAAATGGGTATTACGTTCGTTATGATGAATGGGGCAACCAGGAAGAGGTACGATTTCAAAACTACAATCTTATAAAACTAATTTAAGCTTTAATTTTAACAAATAGGAAAACTTTTACATTATAATACTTGATCGTCTTCTGTTATAATTTGTGTGTTTACTGCTGTCTAACCTCAAGCTTGATCAACATGGCTGAATGTGATTACATACGTAAAATAAGAATAGAAGGTGACAGCTCATGAGATAGCTCTCTTCTCCCTGAAATAAGATGTTAAGGATGTAATGTTTTAGGGGATCATTTGATTTTCGTACCCGCAGTGCTGGATCAATTAACATTTCTGTTTTGAAGAGCGTAAACGAGTTTCACATTGAATTTGTATTGTTCTTTTTTAAGTCCTACTGCCTGTACTTTTGCCACTCTTCTGCATGAGCTTTTTGTGCTTGCACTTTCAAATTCTACCTGAACTTTTCTTGTGAAAATTACTTAATGTCTATTTTGTAATTCAATATCAGTAGCCTAATCAAAATTCTTCACGATAATCAGGTTCCAAAGATACTTTTGAAGAAATCCATCTGGCTAAAAGAAGTATATTTAATATTTTGTTCCATTTTCCCTCCAACTTTATGTATCCAAAATAAAACATTAATATTTCTGTTACTTTTGTACTGATTGTCACGTTTAACTTACTGAGCTTCAATTTCAATTTTATTCTTGTTACCCAATTAAGTTGCTAGAGGTAAAAAGTCCTCTAATATTGTGAAATTGACATTTGAGTTTATAGATTTACTGACTTACTGCCTAGTATCCTATTTTTCATTGCCATTGGTATATGTTGTAAAAAAAAAAAAATTGGAATATGCTATAGATTAAAATTAATTTCAGTGTGAAAGGGAGACAGATTGAATGCTAAACATACAACTGAAATTACATGAGATACTAGTAATAAAACATGAAAGCAGGAAAGCAGGAAACTTGCATTTTTTAAGTGATTAGGACTTTGTAGGAAGAATTCTTGAAAACAGGATTTACTTGCAAATGAAAAGTTTTGATAGGACTGAATGGTAAGATCGGAGTGATATGGATTCTCTCTTTATTATTATGCCTGTCTTTTATCGACCCTTATGTTTTTATTTACCAAACTAAAATGTATTTTTGAATTGTGTGTGATTCCAGGTGGATCCTGATAATGTTAGACCGATTCAAGAAGGCACTGTTGATCCTTTGCTGGAAGCTGAAAAGGTAGCTGTGGCTACAAAAGAAGCTCTCAAACGTAAGATTGCCCAAGCTGCTGCCAATGACTTCCAATCCAAGACTTTGCCAGCAAAACTTCGTATTGAACCTGATGACCCTGAAGATGTGGTATGTTTTAGATTACATTTTCCATCTAACTACATTTTTGGAGCTGGAGTCTCGTGTGACCCACATTTTAGCAGCAACATGATAGTAAATACTACATCCAGTAGGCTTCGTGTGGTTCCTCAATAGAGGAAGGGGAAAAACTTTGCTCTATGTCGTCTTGCTTTAGTGGCTGATATCACACATCTTTTAGAATTATATTCTTCACACCGTCACCTAATATCTTGAATGCTGTGCATCTTTTTTCTTATCGCATCTTATATTTAATAGCAGCTTTGTTCTACTTATTGGACTTGTAATTATTTTTACACACGCTTCTCACAGAAAGCTGCCAAACGTAAAAAGATACATGCTTTCAAGTCCAAGATGCGGATGGAAGAAAAAGAGGTGACACAGAATAAAAGGCAGAATGCGTGGCAGCAATTCCAGACAACTAAAGGCCGGGCTAAGAAGGTACCGCTCTCCGGCTATTCTTGTGCATCTACCATGTATTCACCTATATGTAAATTACCAACTTGTTAAATCCTATGGTTTATATATATCATATATGAAAATGCTATAGATGCATTTGCAAGCCATTGTTTGGAGAAGATGGTGACTATTTGGCCCAACTAGCTAATAACGATCACACACCAACCTTCCTGTCTATCTTGCTTCCTTTCTCTTCCTTAAATCATTTTTTCCATGGATACTTGTATAATTGATGCAAAAGATAGATTTTGGCATTTTGGCTTTAGAAATTTGGACGAGGTTATCCTCTCACCACTATTCATCATACCTGCTCTTTATTGTATTATATTTGATTTTTGGTCTTGTGTCCTAGGTTGGTTTCTTTTCGGGTCGAAAGCGAGAGAGCATATTCAAATCTCCTGAAGATCCTACCGGTAAGGTTGGTGTAACTGGAAGTGGAAAAGGACTGACCGAGTTTCAGAGGAGGGAAAAGCATCTACATCTCAAAGGAACAAACATTGAGACTGCTGATGATTAGACGATTTTTTTTTCCCATTCTAGTGTTCCTCTTCATCAAACTTGTTTAGATCCAAACCACTTTTAGATTCGACCTGGCAGGAATGCAAAATGCATGATTAACTGCTGGATGATTCTACAATTTAGGAAGTTCAAAACAATAGTATGTGATGTTGTTTGATGATATAATCGAGTCACAACAAACAACTTTGTTATTTATTATCATTTTTTACCATCTGTATAAGCATTTGGTGGTAATATGTACATGTGATGAGCTTGCTTTCAGTACAAATGGGTGCTTCAGCCTTATATTGTAAACAAGGTTGTATGACATTAACACGGGCCAGTCCATATCATAAAATTTGTCGCGTGCACAATTATAATCTTGGTTAGGTCATATAATGTTGCACTAATCGTCGAATGGTTGATTACTTGAACTCAGCATGATCTTGCAATGGCTTGCTTATCATCTATCCATTAAGTCACTCTACAAAGTGAAAGAGCGACCTCGACCAGAGGAGGTACAAACACGAAGTGTCAAAAAGAAGAGTTAGTATTTCACCAATTTATCGATAGAGGGGGAAAAAAGGACAAAAAAAAAAAAAAAAGACTTGAACTTGGAATAACTAGAATTCATATATATCCATTTCCACACAAAAATGAAATGAAGGTGATTTGAGGTAAAAATGTAGTGGAAGTGCATGAGAAGTGATATATATTTGGAAATGCACGGAGGGACAAATTGCTAATCTTTTAGCCAACATCTTGACTAGACAGACAAGTGGTGTTAATTGGGAGGATATCAACTGTATTTGAAATAACACCAGGCCAATATCCACTACATGTTCCAGACATGTCCCTATGTAAATTTGGTAAATCATTATTCATTGAACAAAGACAAGAATTTAATGAGGGCATCATCCTGTTGACTTTATTGTAGAGGTTTCATAATTATGTTCCAAGAACATGCATCAAGTTACAAATGGCCTTAGGTAACTAGAGACAGAGAGGAGAGGAGGGGCCTTTTCTCCAAAAGGTAGAGAGCACTATCTAGCTAGTTGCATGCATGTTCTGTGATCAAGGAATTGACACTGATGTACTCAAGCATTATGCAATGAGCCTTTGTTAATGGATGCATGATGCGATATTCGTAGTTAGACATCTCTTTCTAAGACCTCGTATCTCCTCGTATGTCAACATGCAACGTAGTATTGAATACTAACTCGACGATAGTGTTCAATGTTATATTTCGATCCTCCTTGGCAGATATTTCAATGGGGGATAATTGACTATACACAAAGACTGAAAATCCTGCTAAAGAAGTAAAATTATTAATTCCATTTTCTATGCATCAATACAAATGCAATATCCTAATGGGTCCCTTTTGGCATTATTCTTTCTTTCAACATTTCTCTAGTCTTAATACAAGATTTTCAGGAGGAAGTGAGTTCAAACTTCTCCTTAGAATCATATAGTTGTATCTTAAGGTATATTGTCATCTCCTGCAATTTTTTGAGTGGTAGAGTCGAGCTGCAGGGAGGCGGCTGGAGATCGGTTAATGTGATAATACCATTTTGCCCAAAAGAGATAGTTGAGGAAGTTGATGAAGCTTAGAACTGCTAGCATCCAATAAAAGAGGTCCAATCTATCTTTGTTGAGATTGTTATCACTGAGCCATCCACCACCAGAGGAAGAATTTGAGGTCACCTTATTCACAAGAGACACAAGTACAGAGCTCAAATAAAAGCCAAATGAGTATGAACAGTAAGTTATGGCTGTCAAAAATGATTGCATCCCTTTTAATGACTGCCTGTAGAAGAATTCAATAAGCCCAACTGCTGTAAACATTTCTGATAACCCGAAGATCAAAAACTGCGGCGTTATCCAAAATATGGATATTATTTTGTTTGAACTCACTGCAGCATTCCTTCTTTTGTTCTCCATTAGGGCAGCTGAGATCATAGAAAAAGTTGCCAAGAACAGGCCAAATCCTATTCTCTGTAGAGGGGTGATCCCGGATTCGTGCTTTGTGATTTTTCTAGCAAAAGGGATGAAGAATGTATCGTAGAGAGGGACTATGAAGATTAGCATTATGTAAGGAATGGCTTGAAGAGAAGCTGGAGGAATATGGAAAGATTTTGTTAGGTGGGTATCCATCGCACTCCCTTGTTGAACAGAAAATGTCTGTAATTGTGCAAGTATTGTATTGAAAATAATTGTGCATGCAAATATAGGAATAACTGAAAGCAATATCTTCACTTGTTCAACTTGGTTTACTGTGCAAAGACTCCATGGATTTTCCTTTCCATCTTCGACTTTAATGCAAGCCTTGTTCAAAAATCTGAATAATCAATCAAAACACGACAGAAACTTCAAAATTCGTCGCATAAATAATCAGCTCCTTGTTTATTTTATATATGGATTATTTGAAAAAAATAAAAAAATTGTTACCTGAATTTTTCGGACAGGTAAAGATTGTTGGTACTGTCACTATTAGCAGTTTGTTCCTTGGATTGGTTCCAATGAAGCATCCAATGATCAGATGAATACACTTGCTTTCGCTTTAAAGTTGCAGCCACAAACACCTGATATTAAAAATAAAAATCAAAATAAATTATTATGAAAGTGCCAAATCCTCCGACGTATGAACATGTATCAGAAGACAGCACTTGGATCAACGTAAACTTATTTTAGAACTTGTTTGTGGTAGATTTTTTGAAAATAAATTATGTGAAAAACGATTTTTTTTTTTTTTTGGAAAATGTATGATTGAAAAATAGGAAAAAGATATGAATTCAAAATTATTTCATTGAAAGAATGTATAGTTGAAAATAAATAGAAAAAAAAAATGAATTTTAAAAAATTTGTATCAAACACTGACTTATTCAACAATCGAGGATTATTTTATTTCTATACAATCAACAAAAAAGAACAAGATTGCATTCCTAACAAGAGAATCAAATAGTTGGCTTCACCATATCAATATTAAAAACACATAAATTTCAATTAAAATATGACACCAAATTGGCATAAAATAATAAGAAAACGTTACTCAAGGTCACAACCAACTTTATATATGATAATAATATTGTCACTAAATTAAGTATGGAGGGAATATTTAAAGATGTATAGCCAAAAGTTTCTCAGATTTTGGAAACAAAGCAAGAGAACCCCTCCACTGGGAAACAAAAAAGCTAACAACAGAAATTTCCAGCTCTAATAGCCAATTTGTTGTCTGTAAAGGCTTCATCATCGACGAAAATATAAGTTAGAAAATTGATAAAATCTTGGATGGGAAAAGAAGTGTGGCATTACTTGTGCAATAGGGGTCAAGATACTTCCTTGAGGAGGATTGTTCCTGTAAAGATGTGTTCCACAAATCAAGCTTATCAATCCCATAGCCATGGCTGTGGCCGAGACGCCGAAACCTACATCCATTCCAGAATGTGTTTGAA
>CAIGRN010085044.1:0-13015 GCA_903798345.1 Fraxinus anomala | reverse complement strand
TTTCCTCTTTCTCCATGCCATCACATCCACCATTTGTTACATAGTGTAGTTCCATGCTCGATTCGCCATTTGGGTAAGCTTTTGAATAATTGCATTTTAGTCCCTGAACTTTCATTCTCTTCCCTTTTGGTCTTTTTTCACACGTTTTCGCACACTTTCATTTCATCCATCAATGTAGTTCTACAAATGCAAATCATATCGAATTAAGCCATAGTTCAATATATCTATCGACAATAATCCATATTTTGTGGCCTAAATAAGTGCGCAAAACGCCTTTATCAGTATCCAAATGCGTTCCTAGCATATTCTCTTGACCTCAGTTAGAAATATCTAAAATTTATCTTTGGATTAACTTGCTTTCTCAAATCTATGAAATCACTTTTCATATCGGCCTCTATTCTTGATTGGCTCATCACCACTAGAGGGTCCATCACTTCTTTTGTCGAGTGGTCTCCATGTCCCATGCAATCCATATCAACTTAGAATTTTTATTTCATTTTATTTTTTTCCGTACTCATAATATTGAGATTTATTGAGTTGCTCGAGTCTTCCTTATCCATCTTCTTCGATATGGGGGATTCCCATGAAACTCATCGCTCTAAGTCTTCTATGGTGTGCCTTAACTAGGAATTATTGTTCTTTGCTCTTAAAGTGAATAGAAATGAAAATATAGAAAAACAAATAAGTAAATTTACATACAATATTATTAAAACTCAATTATATTGACTTTTTACCATTAATTTACATTGATACGTTTCTACCTTTCTAAACTAATGTACCGAACAAAGTTGTTATATATATATATATATATATATATAACGGATGTGATAAAAACTTATGGCATGTTTGGCTAAGAACTACTTTTTATAAGTATCAACTTTGAAGAGTGATATTTCTCAAAAAGAATATGTACTTTTCTCCCACATTTTTAAGCTTAATCAAACATGCTTATATAAGAGTTAATACAAATTTACAAAAATAGAAATCAAAAGATTAACGTCTATGCATTGGAAAACAATTTTTAGAAATAGAAAACAATTTTTAGGACGAGGTTGAACTCATTTCAGGTATTAAGAAATAGAAAACAATTTTTAGAAGCATATTTTAGGAAATAATTCTATATGTACAAACTGAATGATTATAATGTGAGGTGGCATTAAACGATAAATCTACTATTTTAAGGCCAACAGAAATGGCGTGCATACACAATTTATAAAAACACGAAGAAGAAATGTCACCAAAAATTTAAAACAGATTTAGCCCATATTAGACAACTATTATTTGAAAATTCTTTTTTCTATATACTCATTTCAACCATATATTGACACAATAAATGTTTTGCACGTAAATCCAAAAATTTTCCCTACTTTTTAACCACACATTCTTGTAAAAATCACTATTCAAAACAATGTTTTACCCAAATAATGGCCAACAAACATGGGGCTTATCCTGGATTCGAAAAATCTCACTCCGTCCATTAAGGTCTTCGAAACTGGATTTTGTGAGGAGAGGAATTAGCGAAGAGAAATACCTCCACCAGAGCTCCTGAAAGGAAAATATTCTATACCAACATAGCAATTGTATGTTCTTATTCACATTGACAATGATAGATTGATCCTTCAAAGCTTCAGGTTTGAAATTTATTTAGCATTTAAGGTTTTGTGGGATGATAATTTTATTAATAAAAGCAGTGTCATATTTCAGTTCTGCCATTAAAATTTACTATTTAGCAAAAATATCCAATCGTGGGGTAGAAAAATATGGATGTTTTCCATATTTATATTTATTTTAAAACGTTTTAGGAAATATACTCTTTTCTTAATGTGGTTCCATGACACAGTCCTCCTGGAACCAGGTCCATCACAATTGAATTCTCAATTCTCATCCTCATTTTAATTTCAATTTTGATTCCAATTTCCAACAAAGAACTTGGTTTCATAGCATGTAAAGTTTAGGCGCATAACTTGTGTTTTAGAGACTACTTTCGTTCTAGAGTGGAGATGACACCAATTATATGTGAAAAAATACGTAATTCGACCCTAACAATACCTAGAGAGTGGTGAATAGGTATAATATGTGGAATTAAAAAATCTAGCAAATTAAACAGCAACAAGTTACTTCTAATTCTTATCTAGATGATTAAACATTCAAGTCGGAATAGCTTAATTAAATGAGCCAAATCTAATTGAATAGCTTATGCCAAGTCAGAATATGTAGGACCCCTTCCGTCATGTGCATGTCATGTAATTTATAGGTGTAACAATAGTTTCCCAAGTTGGAGTTATACATTCATGTATAGGTCGGACTTTGAAATACAAATAGTCAAGTAGGCGAGGACTTACATATAGCCTCAAAAATATGAGTAACTCCAATAAGCGAGCACTTACGAATTGATTCGAAAATATGAATTGATCCCAAAATGGCAAGGACTTAAGAATTGTCCCGAGAATATAAATTGTTTCAATAAGTGAGGACTTACGAACTGTCTCATAAAATATGTGTGCGAGTTTGAATAAGTGAGGGCTTACAGATTGCCTCAAAAGATAGATACTGCATATAATTTGTCGAATTTTTGACACCATCTCATTTGTAATATGGACTAAATCATCCTATAATACAAGATAATATCTTCACCACACATATATAAAATAAATTGGGATCCATTTGCCTCTCAAATTACTCATAAGAATAAAGTGAATAATGACATATCACATATTTTCATGATATAATATGCAGAGAGCCTATCATGTATTATAACAGGTCATATGCTTGGACAACTTAATTTAATAGTAGTGCTATAGTGAAGCAAGTAACAAGATGTCAATAATAAAATAAAAAAGAAGATAACATGGCATACGTATTTGTTGTGATGAAAATAGTGTCATGTCTCATGACTGCTAGCAATGATGTGGCATGCGTACATGGTAGCAATAATATAATGCATATGCTAGCAGTAATAATGTATAGTATCACAATAGTCCCCAGTCTCAGTCGAATATTTATATATGGGTTGCACTTAAAATATAAGCCACTGTTATGAAGCTGGTGTAGAGACGAGGTTGGATATAAAAGTAGTTGTGATAAACTGATGCAGAGACGAGATTGAATATAAGCATCTTTACTGATACTAATGTAGAGGTAGACTCTAAATATAGAAACATCTATGATGAAGTGACATCCTTGTATGGAGCGACGTATCATGTCAAGGGTTTCCTCCATAGAGGATGGTTTATCCACGGAGAACATCATTTTCAATGGAATCATAGGCGACCCTTGTAAGGGTGTCACGCGCCTCGCTGAATGAAGTGAACATCCTTTGAAGAGGTGACCTCATGGGAGATATCAAACACCTTGTCAAGGGCTTCCTCCATTGTAGACGGTTTATGCATAGAGAACATCATCTTCGATGGAATCAAAGGTGACCACTGTGAGGGTGTCACGTGCCTCACCTATCGAAGTGGAAATCTTTGGAAGATGTGAAATCATGGAAGGTGTCATGCACTTCGTAAAGGGCTTGATCCATGGTGTTTGATCTAGCCATGGAAGGCATCATCTTTGATGGAATCAGAGGTGATTCCTTTGGGAGTGTCATGTACCTTGCCAATTAAAGTGGACATCATTGGAAAAGGTGACCTCATGGGAGGTGTCATGCACCTCGTCAAGGTCTTTTTTCATAATATTTGATCGAATAGATTAAGCTAATATGTTTACGAGAATATATGCTAGGTTAAGTGGGTGCACTTAGTAGAATGGTTGATGGTAGGGCACCTTTGATTGAGGTACAATAGATGTAGAGGTGTGATAAGCTTTCTGAAGATAGATGCAGTTGAAAATATGCTCATACCCATTGAACATGTGATATACACAATCATCAATGAATTCTTCTCAAAATTAAACGAGGTAATTATTTGATGAAATTTGTGATACCATTGATGGGAAACCTGTTTAAGCCAATAGATTAATTTCTTAAATTTATCAACCATCAGATATAGCTTACGATGGAAATGTGTCACAAGTGTCATAATAGTTTTAAAAGAGTCTTTCGTAAAAATCGAAGAGAAAGTCTCTTTAAAGTCAATGACTTTCTTTGAGTAAAGACATTTACAACAAAACCAGCATTATATCTCTTCACATGACCTTTCAAATCATTCTTGGTATTAAATATCCATTTACGACAAATGGACTTTGCACCTTCAGATAATGGGATGAGTTTCCAAACGTCAATGTCACTTATGAACTTTATTTCTTCATTCATGACATCAATCCACTCTTGAAAATTATTCATTTGCATGGGTTGATGAAAGTTAATTGATCAAATCTACTTCCATCAGTCTAATGCCATCCTTATTTTCTTTGGAGAAAGACTATAAAAGACATCCGGAATTGTCTTTTTCCTTTCTCTAGTAGATTTCCTTAATGACATTTATTGTTGAGGTTGTTAAGTTTGTTTTTCTGAAACAATCTCTTAATTGTGTACATGGAATTTCGTAATATTATTTTGATCCGAAATTGTTTCTTGAACAAGATCTGGAGCATGATCTGGAGCAAGAATTTGTCCATGGTCCTGATCATTGTCAATTGCTGCAGAAGTGATATATAGATATCCTTCTTTAAAGATAAAACTTTTTTTCCTTAAAACCTTATTTCCTTCCACAAACTCTACTTCATCAAAAAATCGGACATTTCCCATTTCGAAAATAAACATAATAGTGAGATTTTAAAAAATTTGTAACCCCTTAGCAGTTGCTTTACTTTGAACTTTATTGAGAATTAAGCTGCAGTCTTTAGTGCTCCTAGAGAGATTCCGACAAGGTGAAATGATAATCATACTCCTTATCATGTCCTTAATTGTTCTCTTAGTAACACCATTCGTGCCAGAGGACCCTAACATGGTGTATTGTGGGGGCGATTCCACATTACTCTAGGAATTTTAGCAAAAGTCCCTAGACGTTCTACCGATCCATCATATCGGTATAGTATTCACCACTATGGTAAGATCTGACTTGTTTAATTCTTTTATTGAGTTGATTTTCAACATCAGTCTTATAAGCCTTGACCTGGTCCAGCGATTGAGATTCCTTATGAATGAGATACAGGTAGCCATAAGAAGAAAAATCATCTATGAATGTAATAAATGACTGTTGAACATTCTATGAAGCCGAAGGGAATGATCCACAAATATCCGTATAAATTAGTTCTAAGACATTCGAAGTTCTATTTGTTCAATGTAGAAATAGAAACCAAATTTTGTTTAAAAGACAATACCACAAATATCTCTTATATATTCAAATGATAACTAGTTTTTAATAATAATAATAATAATAATAATAATAATAATCTAAAAGTCCATATAGCCTCAACCTTAACTGATTTGTCATTGCAGCACATAGATGAATCTTTCACCATCAATTGGCTTTAGGCTGTTCATGCAAACCCCGCATAGATACGCTTATTTGAATAGTGACACTGAAATTTATCCACTACGTATATCTAGGTATTGACAATAAATTAACTTCTTAACAGACCAAAGTGGGAAATGTACTTTACTTTTACACGCCAAGTATGATATTTAGTATAGTATCTCTTTATGTATTCAAAATTTTCACAAAAGTAACAGTCAAATGATTAATTCTTTTCAAGCTTTTACTTTTTCTTTTGAACTAAACCAAATACAGTTTCCTTATTCTTTAACTTATCCTTAGAGGTACTTTCCAAGTAAGTACTTCCAATTATCTCTTGCATTATATTTTCTTCTTCTTGCACACTAAATAAAATGAGCTCATGATCAAGAGTCGACTTCCCCTTTTGATAGCTATAACTGACTTATTAACCGAATTGTGTGTGAAGAGAAATCAAAATAAATGTACAAGCAAGTCATCAGACTGCTCAAACTTTAGTGCATTTAGTGTTGAAACAACATGAGACATATCCATGATGTATTCCCTTATGTTTTCTTTAGCCTTATACTTTAGTGCAATCAAGTTCGTCGGAAGCGTACTAGTTTTGGTCTTATCACCTTTTGGAAAGAATTTTTCAATTTATTTAAGAAATTTCTTGGCAGTAGTTACCTTATCAGACACAATGCCCCTAAATGTTGCTGGAATTCCACGCTTCATAATCATAAGATTTATGTAGTTTAAATGATCCCACTTATCCGAATCCCGATTTTATTAGCGAAACTCTTATATGTAAGAGTAGTAGATTGCTCAGTCCTTAACACAAGGTCTAATCCATGTTGTCAAGAACGATACAAACGTTTCATTTTTAGCCCTTAAACTTTGGGTCAAGCGCGAAAATTGAATTGATGTTTGCAGATATTGTAAAAGTTGATAGATTGACGAAATACAGAACTTAAACATAAATAACAATTTCACATGAAAATCCATATAGGACAATTAATAATTTCAAATAATGGTGCACCACATCACAATAGTTCAAGCACAACATTGATATTTAGTCTTTGGACAGATATATCAACATGTAAGTGGTACTCTTGGTGTAGTAATCAAATATTAATAATAAATCCAGTCAACTATCAACTCTATCTTTAGACGGACTAAATGGTCACATAATGAAAAATTTTACAATTGTCACATATTTATTACCACGGGTGAAATAATTGGGTCAAATATTGACCTTCCTTTGAGCAGGTCAATACCCGAATGAATTATATACTACAACTATCCTAATATTCCAAATAAATTAATTTAGGCAGAAGAGATTACTTTGATAACATGTTGCTTCAACTAATCTATTTTTAAAAAATTAGTAATTCGAAATAAACTTTAGTACCAAGANAAAAAAAAAAAAAAAAAAAAAAAAAAAACTGAACCGGGCACCGGGTAGGGCAGCCCCTCGGGAGCTGCAGCGCCGCAGCTCTCCGACTGCCCCTGTTCCTCCTTTCTCCAAAAAAATCTTAAATTTCTTGAACATTATTGTTTGAAATTCACATCCAAAAATTTAGAAAACTAAATTATAAATTTCAACATTATAATCCTTCATTCGATCTCAATGGTTTAACATAGAATAGGTTCCGATGTCATTTGTTAAAATTTTATGAAATTTTAAACTTTATAAAACTAGAAACTTTAGAACTTGAAAACCTAAATTCGTTTATTGCCAAGATCCTCCATTCCAAATTACCAAGAAAATTAATAATACGGAACATATCTTAATTTTTTGGAATGATTATTTAGTACTGGATCTTGATTTCGGATCTCGAATTTTAAAACTTGAACTGCAATCTTTTTATGTTTGGGTTCATCACTTTTAATCTTGAATTTTGCCTTCTTTGATTCTTTAATTCTCGTTCATCATTTTACTTCTTGATCCATAGTCTTGATTCTTGAATTCCTTTTTTCTTGATTCTTGATTGTTGGTTTAAAATGATCATCTTCAATATATTTTCTTTTGTATTCTTGTATTGGTGGGATAACACAAATAATGAGAATCACATATAAATTGGAGACCAAAACCTGTATATATCCATAATTATTTCGTCCATCATGAAATACAATTCTAAAGGAAAATGGTCTCTACACATATAATCTGGCTCACACTTTATTTATATGTCTTAAGCTCGACAATTTAATTATTTATTATATCACTTTAATTGGACTCAACTTTAAGATAGTCTTATACACAATTAATTACATATATAGGTCTACATGATAAATTAATAAACCCAATAGCATGCAGAAACCAAGCCAAGCATCAAAGGAAGGTTCGCAAAGCACTCGGAGATGGAGGTTGAATCCCTCATAGCTGCTGTTGCCTCCTATGGCATTGTCTCAACTTTTTGATTTTGAAAATAATCCAATTGTGGATTTTTAATTTGGTTAAGTATGTTGTTAAGAATGAATTTGACAACATTTTAATATGTCAACGTGTATATCTTTTAGGGGCTGATGACTATGATATTTGATCAATGTATTATAATTAATAATCTATTTTGTAATGAATTTTGTTTTTCAAATCTTTAGGGCTGGAGTTTATTGGGTCTTGCATTGAGTT
Source organism: Fraxinus anomala (assembly GCA_903798345.1). Classification (NCBI taxonomy): domain Eukaryota; kingdom Viridiplantae; phylum Streptophyta; class Magnoliopsida; order Lamiales; family Oleaceae; genus Fraxinus; species Fraxinus anomala. Next base: position 5,002 of record CAIGRN010085044.1, on the reverse strand, counting down.
GATTATTAAATTGTAGGAATCAAAATAAGAAATGTCATTGCTTTGTGGGATGTGCACTTTACGTGGACTATTTTTAATGGATATGCTTCATCTATATCTTATTCAATTGTTAGATATGGTGACCAATCCTATGAATAAAATCGGTTGTCCTACGTGTATATAATAATTTACATACACATGGTATGAATAAAATGATTAATTCTGAATTTCTTCAATCAAATAAAAAAACTACACTCCTTTTGAAACATCATTTGTATGCAAACCGTTATGTGGTTTCATTATATATAAGTAGTATTACTGAAATAAAATTTAGTTTGCCTTCTTAAACATGGGACCAGTCACGCAGTGTCAATATGGGTGGACTGGTAATTTAGCCACCAGTTATGAAGAATTTATAAATTATTTAATGTATAAATAGATAAAAATGAGCAATGAATAAGTGAAGTATACTTGCAGGTTCATTGATATGTGTGGTTAAAAACGAAAGTTGATCAATTTATAAATGTACATATTTTTCACGAAGGGTCTTACTAATATATTCAATATTGCTTTCATGTTCTTGAATCAATAATCAATTTACCCAACCATGATCATGAGAAGTCTAAGTTTATTAGGCTGTGATATTTTTAGTACGTTAGACTTAATAGGATAAAATGTAATAAATAAATAAATTTGTCACACTTTCTTTTATTCAATTTAATCCTAATTCTATATATTTAATATACTAAACGTGCTTTAAAGTTACCATTGTTCTTGACCAACAGTAATTATATATATATGCAACACATGCAAACTATTTAGTCCAATATTTAGAAAAATAAACTAGCGGCAGGAAATTTGTGTGCCCCACCGTGAATCAAAATCTCAAAGCTCATTGGTTTTGGGATTTTCTTATCTAGGCCAACCAGACATATCTGTATGTGGTACCACTAGACCTTCAGCCTTAACAAATCAAAACTTCAAAAGAAAAAATATGAAAATTGGATGCAAATATAATATGTAAAATTGCAGCCTTGGGCTCAACATCTACCCATTTTGTTTTTTTCTTTGCAATTTTTTCATCCAACTTTTAATACGAGAAGTTATTCATTCAAATCAAGAACTAGTGAAACAAAGACTGGTAGTCGACTATTTTGTAATTCCAGTCAGTAATAATGGTAGTCCGGGCACATTCAAGAATTAGTGAAATTAGAACGTAAAGTTTGCAATTTTGTGAATTTAAGAGGTTGATAAACATTGAGTGGGCGCATAGTATTGATTTTGTAATTTCAAACAAGGTTTGTCATTATTTATTCTTAGCAGATTGTCGGTCTGAAACTCTTGATATTTCTGAGTTTGGACTTTCTACGTAAATTCCAAGTTCTCGTTTTTCTTATTATGTCAATTATGTAAAAATATGATTTAACGTGGAAACTGTACCTTATAACTGTCAACCTTTGCAAGACAACTATCAACAATATTAAGACGAATGGGAATTTTTAACCAAATTTTGAGTTTGACATAATTGAATCTTTCAATCTATTAAAACCCCATCTAGATTTTTATTTTTTATTTTTTTATTTTTAGACTTAATAGTTGTGGAATTAGAGTGTAACATCTTGTAAGTGTTTAAAGAACATCTTTTATTATGTTAGAGAGAAAAAACCACATTAATTGGGAGATGAAAATTGGCATATTTAGTGGGAACTCAATAACTTCGAATTAACAAGAAAGATATGTTCGCTGAACAAATTCTCTCGTTCTCCTGAAACTTTCTCAACCTTCCCCATTTCCGTAAAGGGACTAGTCGTCTAAGCTGCTCAAGTTAACCGGTTTGAAGAAGTGTGCAAAATTGTTGCTAGGCACTGATTTAGTTAACATATTTGCTGCATTATCCTCAGATGCAATGCAATTTGTCCCTTAGCCACCATGTCTCTAATGAAATGAAGCCTTATCTCTATATGCCTGGTTCTTCCGTGAAAGACTAGGTTTTTTGCACAAAGGAATAGAGCTTGGCTATCACAAAATGGTGTCACCCTATGTTCTTCTCCCAGTAATTCATAAATCTGCTGTCGCAGTCACGTGCCCCTCTTTTACAGCCTGAATGGCAACTACATATTCTACGTCTGTTGTAGGAAGAGCCACAATGTTCTAGAGTGTTGATTTTCAGCTTACCAGATTTCCAGCAAATGTGAAGAATATCGAGTCGATGACCTCCTTTTATCTAAATCCCCGGCAAAATCAGCATATGTATATCCAACAATATTAGTCTTGGAACCTTTATCCTTCCCGTGTAACAGAGCAATGAATGGAGAGCCTTTCATGTACTTGAAGATCCACTTTAATGCCTGGTAATGATCCTTTCCAGGGTTAGCCAGAATCTGCAAACCAACCTCACTACCTGAACTATATCTGTCCTGGTACAGATTATGCAGTGACGTCAGATGTCCAGCTGCATTACTTTAGGGTATCATCTCCAAATTCTGCCTGTCAGTTTTAGGTAATTAGCTTGAGAGTTTAAAATGTGCAGCCATAGGAGTGGACACAGGCTTAGAGTTTTTTATGCCACGATACCTTCTGGGTCTTTCTTAGCCTTCTTATTCCCGTCTCTAATATTCTTTTAGCTGATCCCATGTCCATTCATTTCGATATTCACTCTGAAGCTGATCCTTCACACTTTGAATTTCAGACATGCTCTTTGAAGCAATGAGCATGTCATCTACATATAGGAGTAAATAAACCATGCTATCTGTTGAGCCCTCTTTGAAGTAAATAATATAACTTGAGAAAGAAGATAATGACATTCTTTTTATTAAAGAGAAGGAAGTATTTATAAGTACATTAACTAAACCTAAACCAACTCATAAGATGCAGATTATAAACAGATTACATAAATAGAAAACTAACTCCTATCTATAAGATAAACTACAAAGGCATAAAGCTATATACAAACTACAAAGGCATATAAAATACAAATTCAAATATACAACAACCAAGACTCTCATGATAATCTCATGTGTTCGAACCCTAAGGACACAATAGAAATTTGTAAGGGGGTAAGATGAGCTCAAGCTCTCCAGAGTAGACAGTGTGTAAGTTAACGACTTTAGCACAAAGGGTAAATCGTTAAAAAAAATGCACATTTTTTCGTATTGACCGCTTTGGGAGGGAATCTTCTCTCTTACACTTCACAGTTTTCTACCACGTTCCCCAGGATCTGAATCCATAACCTCTCCTTAAGAAGTCTCTCTTAAGGGAAATGGCCATGAGTTTGTATACTGGACACGCAATAAAATTCTTGAGGGGTAAAATCGGTTCAGTCCTTCCCAAAGGAAACGATACGTAAGTTAACGGTTTAGTTATAGAGGCCGAATCTTTATAAAAAGAAATTGCACTATTTTTTAACAATCGAAGCCTCGTGACCAACTGTTATCTTACGCACTGTTTGCTTTGGGAGAGAATCTTCCCTCTTACCCCTTGTTCGTGAAATTTCGCATGTTTACGAATCGTGACAAGTAATAAAGTGGATTTATTAAGTCCGGATATCGTCCCACAGTGACTACTATCTACTATAAATTTTTAAACTAATCTAACTTCAATTTAAATTAAAATGGTAACTAATGATCAAATCAAGTTTTCGAAATTCTAATAAATAAAATAACAAACGATTAATTAAAATAACAAATTCAAATTAAAACTGGAGAAAAGATTATGTAATGAGGTAGTTAGGATTTTCGATTTCACTTAGGTTATTTATCATACATTTAATTCCAATTTATTGAGTCATTTTTCATACATGCCAACAATCGAATTAACCTAGTGTATTTAGTTATCTCTCTCGAGCAACACTAATCCTATTCATATACCCGAACTTATTATATCTCAATATAAATTCACACACATATGAACGCATTTACCTATAGGAATTCAACATGGATCGCGTAGTCTATAATTATCTCTTGATCTCTTATAATGTCTATGTTAATTGTTGCATGAGCTAGAATTATACATCACCTCTCAGTTTTAGTATTATCCCTAAATTAATTATTTGTTGCGCAAACAAATAATAACATTAAACACACAATAATTAATTTATTAATAAGTATTAAAATGACATGAGAATCTTGAAATTAAATATATAATAAAAACTTTAAACTACATCATTAATCCTAATATTAAAAATAATTAGCCACTAATAATATTGAATTTAAACACACAAAGTGGAAAGACATTATGAAAAATTGACGAAACGTGAAAATTTTTGGCTAAAATTGAAGCTGCCTCCTTTTTTGTCCCAAAAAAGCCGACTCCTATGCGCGTGAATATATATATATATATCAAATTTTTCCACTTTCCTCCCAGAATGGCTGCCTTTATTTTCGTGTGTATATATGATTTGCAGAATTCAACACCTGTTTCTTCACTTTGCTGCAAGCTTATGAGTGTATATACAATATACAATTTCATCTTTTGTTTTCTCCATTATTCAGCCATTTTTTTTTCCCCCAATTAGAAGCTGCCGCAGTTTGTTTAATATCTATATACAATTGCAACCTTTGCTTTGTCTTCCTCTCAAGTTCGGCCTCTCTTTTCTTGCTCCCAATTACTGCCGCTTTTTGCTCTTTTTCTCCCCTTAAATCTGCCGGCCACTGTGTATATGTATAAGGAAAAATTCATAATTCAGGTGTATGGTTTACACCAAATCAAAAGTCAAGTAAATAGTTTACAAATTCAAAATCTAGGTATTAGGTAATTAATTAAATATAATTAGGCCACAATTATACAATTAATGGTCATAGTTTTAGGTCACATTTTTTCTGTAGATAGTTTAACAATTCAAAAATCAAGTATTAGGTAGTTAATTAAAAATATTTATTAATTATGTCACAATTATACAATTAATGGTCACAGATACATAATTATAGGTCACAATTTATTTATTGGTCACATATTATCAAATTAATTAGTCACAAATGATTTCGAGGTCACAAATTCAAGAATTTATAGGTCACAGTTAATTTCA
>CAIGRN010085005.1:0-29436 GCA_903798345.1 Fraxinus anomala | reverse complement strand
TAGCAGCATTTTGTAGTAGCCGTTGGATGAGTTCTATCATAGGACGAAAAGTGATTTTCTAGCTGTTGCACCTAATATTGGTTGCTGCAATGTTCCTTGTCATATTAACTTGTGCAACTATTCAGATAAGTTTTTGCATTATTCTGCACAGTATTAGAGATTTTTCTTGAATCTTTAGTGCCTGTGGTCTCCTGATCTTACGAGTTTATTTAGTAAAATCCTCCTAGCATGTTAGCTTTGCAAGTAGATCTGTTTCTAATGTGGAGCTCATATCTTTTTGGTTTTGGGTTTTATTTTTACTCATTTTAATAGTTTACGTCAATTTGCAGCTGTTTTGAGTGGCCGACTAGTGATTGCAGAAGCTCTTGGTAAAGGGAAAAGCTCAGTAAAATCAACTAAAATGAAGGAGCAAGTTGAGAAAGAAAGATACCTATTAAAACCTAGAGATGAAAGAACTGAGTTGAAGACCAGCGAATCAAGCTCTGGGCAAGCAGATTCCCCTAGTCAGCCTCTTATGGTAGATAGATTGGGCATTTCTGGTAAAGTTGTTTATTCTGGCAAATCAGAGCATAGCAGTCAGACTCCAGGGCAAAGTATTTCCGAAGGCCGTGAGCTGCCTACGAGTCATCAGGCTTCTGCTAAAGATTTTTGCAAAGAGAAACTTAAGGATGATTGTAGCGGTGAGCATATCTCCATCTTACTTTAATTTTGACCTTTTCTTTGCTCATCTTACTATATTACTAAACCAAATCTCATTCTGAAGGTTCCATGGAGTTTATCCATGGTGGCAAAAAGAAAGCTAAGGTACACAGGCGTCCTTCTGGAGATTTGAACACTGAAAATTCAGTCCCAGTGGAGAAGAAGAGGAAGAAGAAAATAAAGCATGAAATAGGTACTGAAACAAGCACTGACCGTGTGCAGATACCTGCAGCTGCCAGTTATGGCGGAGTGGCAGTGAATAACAGTTCAGGAACATCAGTCCAAGTTCTGTTTGGTGAAGATTATCGACTTGAGAATCAGAGCAGAAATGTAGTTGGCTCTTCACTGTGTCCTACAATGGAAACAATGAAGGCAGTTGGGATTGGGAATGCTGTAGAGCTTGAACTTCCAAGACTACTGAGAGATTTGCAAGTTTCTGCTCTCAATCCCTTCCATGGGAGTATTCCAGCTATCGTCCAGAAAGTTCTCTTGAAATTCCGGTCCCTTGTTTATCATAAGAGCTTGTCCATGATGGCGCCAGCTGAAAATGAGTCCAAAGACGCCCGTACTGGTAAATTAGCTGCTATGAGAGCTTCAGCTAGTCCTGATGAGACTATCAAAAGGATGCCAATTGGGAAGCCTACGAAACCTCCGATCAGGCCAGACGAAGGTGGGCAGAAACGCGGTGCATCTGATCGATTGAAGGAAATTGCTGCAAATAAGAAGAGGAAGATCATTGACTTGAAATCAATGGCTATGGAAAAGAAGGCTGTTCATAAGGTTACCGAGATCCCACGGGATGGAAAAGAATCTGTTGCAAAAAGTGTGCCTCTAACGTCATCAAAAGCAAATAAATTGGAATCAAAAAAGAGGACAGAGAAGCGAATCACAGCACGTGAACCGACCATGCTCGTTATGAAATTTCCACCAGGTGGAGCACTTCCTTCTATTTCGGAGCTGAAAGCGAAGTTTGCCCGTTTTGGGCCTCTGGAACATTCAGCCACTCGAGTTTTTTGGACAACATTGACATGTCGTCTTGTTTACCATTACAAAATTCATGCTGAAGCTGCTTACAAGTTTGCGGTTGGTAGTAACAATCTTTTTGGGAACCCCAATGTGAGATGTCACCTCCGTGAACTTGGAGTCGAGGCACCACAAGCTGAATCAGTTAAGGTTCAGAAGGCCGAAGAATCTGTTGGGGCCTTGCTACTGAAAGATAATGCTGCAGTAGAACCTTCTTCGCAGCCACCTCAACATCAAGTCCAGTTAAAACCATGCCTCAAAAAGCCCTCTGGTGATGAAGGTGGGAATAGTGCTAATAGGAGTACTGCGTCTGTCAAATCTGTGTTAGGCGGTGAAGAAAGTAGTCGGGTTGAGCAATTGTCGAGTAACAACATTCCTACACATTCTCTCGATCTTAATAGTAAGAATTTACCAGAGGCTTTGCCTCATTCCAGCGTTCCTTTGCGTTCTAACGAGTTTCAAAATTTGCCGTTACCTGATCAAATGCATAGAACTAACAAAGACATCGCCCTACCAATGCTGAATCTATTAACGAGGTGCAATGATGTGGTTAACAATCTGACTGGCGCATTAGGCTACGTGCCTTACCATTCTCTATAAATTCTGGGCCTGGGAAGTAGGCAATGTTACGTTTTTCTGTAAACTTGGCCGAGGCAATGTTAAAATCTAAAGGCATTGAACAAGAGCCGGCCTCGCTAAATTCTATCATCATTTATGGTGGGTCGAGCGAGATTCATTAGGAGCCTGGAAACGTGTCGCATTTCCGTCTTTGAGGGATGGAGACATGCGATGAACTGGGGACGATTGATCTCTACTCTTGTTGAAGTAGTACCATAGTAAATGCAGTCATAAATAATTTGTCTGTTTTGGCTTTTGAATTTACTTTTATTGACTTTTAATTTGTAGAAGTTTTCTTTATTATTATTATTTTTAATTTTTTTTTTAAATGTAAATTTGTAGTTTTCTTGGAATGTGTATTGTCTAGACTAAAATTTTAATTGAAATTTGATACCATAGTGAACACCATATGAATTTCTAAGCTTATCCAGTTCCATTCTTTCAATTATGTAGCAAAACTCGTCTTTTCCTTTATTTTGCCTATTAAATTACGGATTTATCACTCTCCAAATTACGGATTAAACTCGTCTTCCTCTTACCACATGGACTGAAGATTGACCATTATTATTCTCATAATTGTTTAATCTGAATTCCTCTTCTATATGAAATTGTCGGTCTAAATCCTCTATGATATCCATACATCTGTTTAAGATTCTTTTTGTAATCTTTCCACGAAGAAAGGAGTTCATCAATGATGAAGGAGACTACAAACGACATACGAAAATCACATTGTCCACCATCCGACATCATGAAATGCCCCATTACCTTCCTATTGTCCACCATCTTATATTGATGAAATTTAGAGGCTAGAAATTTCTTACTTGTGGTGTCTTCAGACATGTACTTAGCCTCCAATGCATCCCATATTTACTTTGCGTTCTTCTTGCCATGGTACTGATCAAAAAGTGCATCCGACGTCACATTGTATATGTGGCATTTGCATATATAGTCATCTTGAAACCACTTTTGCCTATCGCACGTGTTTTTCAAATTTTCATCTTGTGTTTCTTTAGGCCTCGGTGTAGCGAGAACATATACCACATTGAAGGTGATGAGAAGGAAATGAAGCTTATTACGCAAACATAAAAAATTCGCCCTTTCGAACCTTTCCAACTTTATGAAATAAGATGCAAAATCCCATAGAGAGGACATGGTGGAGCCATTGCAACTTACTCAAATATAGTCTTAAAATTGTTGGTGAAGATACTTCATTGCAATGACTTGAAAGTTGAAATACAATAATCAATAATTTCGAGGCATGCACGTGATGACACTCACGTCAAGGCTATATTTGTCCCTTACCAAAAGGGCACGGGGATCCAAATAAGTCTCCAAGATATAATGAATTTTAATGAATTATTTGTTTATGTTTGTTCATGAAAACAAATCTAAACACCGAGAACTTGATATGCTAATAAAAGAGGCCTTATATTCAATTTCTGCAGTATAACAGAATATAAGGATTGAATTTTTTATGCAGAAGAATGATAAGTACGCAAGAAAAATATAGAAGTATGTCTATTACTTTTCACATTTTCCCATGTACAATCAAAGAAAACTTGAATTTATTTATAGATTCTTGTTACGCCCTTTCCCAAATATTACAACCTACATAGGTGTCTCTTAGATTTGAATTGTACTTCAAAAAAAACTGAAAAAAACCGTATTACAACCACCAAAATCAACTGAGGAATGAACGCCCATAGAAGCCTTTCGGTGGCGCCCGTGTACTGCCAAGTAAAACGATGCCCAGATGGCAGCGCATATGTGCTGCCATGCACTAAGGTTCAACACCTGCGCTGGCTTGCTAAAACACCAGATTTCAAAATTCCGTCCATGATTCCAGCTCTAGTTCCCTCTTGATCCAATGTTCCTTGACTTGTATTTTCATCTTTAATCCAATGTACACGTTTTGGATAATGTATTGTTTTAAAAATCTCTCTAACATGTTACAAAGCCCTTAAAAGGGAGCAGTTCATCAATATTTAGTTATGCGGAATAAATTCTGTCCCACGTGAAGAAAGAGATGGTGTATATAAAACAAGTAATGGAATTATATTAGCATACATATATATTGGAATTATATATATATATATATATATATATATATATATATATGTTGGGTTTATGACGTATGGGGCCTTAGAAATGTCTAAATAGGGTCTAATGAGAAAAAGGAATTGGCGGCGCTAACTGGATGCTCAAGCGACAAGACAGAGTGTTCAACAGAGACCTACCGCTCCAGTGGCGCGCCTAGCGCTGTATTTTCCTTTTTTTTATTCCCCGCCATTTTTGACCTAGTTTTAATCTTTATGGCTATTATTAGGATTTGACATGCACCTCTATAAATAGTAGACTCTTATTTACAAATTAATTTATTACTGCAAATTATAATTGTGTAGGAACACAATATTGTTGTAATTTCTCTTTCCATTATAGTTAAATAAAATCTTCAATTCCACTGCCAAATTAATTTTTGTTTGTTATCGTGATCAATACTTTATATTATGTCGTATAACTCCGTTCAGTTTCTAACAAGTGGTATCTGAGTTTTGGTTTGATTTGTTAAGTTTTTTGTTCTTCATGGCAACCATAAAGTATGACATTCCGCTTTTGGATCGCAGCATTAGATTCTCGTTGTGACAAGTGAAAATGGGAGCAGTACTCGCTTAGATGGATTTGGATGATGCATTGTTGAGATTTGACAAGATGCACACAAATAAGACGATGGAGGAGAAACAACGTAAGGATCGAAAGATACTTTCGCAAATTCATCTTTATTTTTCGAATAATATTGTTCATGACGTTATGAAAGAGAAAATTGCGGCTGCGTTATGGTTGAAGTTCGAGTAATTGTGTATGATTAAGAGTTTAATTAGAAGATTGCACCTGAAGCACCATTTGTACTCTCATCGCATGACAGAAAGCGGTTCTTTGGAAGATCACGTGGTATTTTTAAAGAAATTATCGCTAATTTGGAGACCTTGAAGATATAGTACGATGAAGAAGATTGACCTTGATTCTACTGTGTTCGTTGCCGCGTTTATGTCGTTTAGAGACACGATTTTATATAGTCGTGATACTCTTACCATTGAAGATGTGTACGATGCTTTGTTTTCAGAGAAAATGAAACATCTGATTGGATCTGAGACTAGAGATGAATAATGCCTTGTTGTTCATGGTGGTCATAGAAGGTCAGGTCGAAATCTAATTTCAGTAATCAACTTTGTTTTTATTGCAAGAAGAAATAACACATTAAGAGGGATTGCAACAAATTGCAGAATAAAGATAAGTTGGTTGCAAATTAGAAGGCAAGGTAACTAGATACTTCAGGCGAAGCAGATGTCGTAGAGGACTATTTAAGTGATTTTGACTATTTCTTGCGGTGAATCTAAACCCGACAAGGATTGTATTCTCAATTCAGCTTATATTTTTCATGTGTGTCCAAATTGAGATTTGTTTGCAACAATGAAACAATTTCGAAATGTGTCGTGATTATGAAAAAAAAGGCACCTTGTCGGCTCGCTAGTATTGATAGAGACAAACTTAAGCTGTTGGATGAAACATTTAGAACACTTGATCACGTTCGACATATTTCAAATTTGAAGAAAAATCTCATCTTGTTGGCTATTCTTGATTTAAAAGGGTATGGGTTCATTGGTAGAGGTGGAGGTTTAAAAGTTTGCAAAGATGTTCGGATTGTATTGAAGGGACGAAAAAGGTCCCAGTTATACGTCTTTCAAGGTTGTGCAAAATCATTGAAGAACATGTAGCAAAGGTTTAGTGTTGTGGTGGATATTTAGTTTGGTACAGTACCGTTGTAATTTGGTTTTAGGTCCATGTTGAAGAATACAGCTAAGTCAAGTTCAGATGATATGGGTAATGCCGCTTTGCCATCATCATATGCGGTGTCAACCTATTCAATTACTAGGGATAGATCGTTGAAAAAAGGTATGGGGAAGCTGATTTTGTTGCGCATGTTTTAAATGTATTTGAAGGTGTTCACTTTAGTAAGGAGCCTTCTACAAAAGCATTTAGTATTAATTATGTTTCACGGTGTGTTTTGGCCATGTTTGGTAAAATTTTAAATCATTTGTGATTTTTTGGAAACCCATTTTGCGGAGCAGTGCTTGATTAATTTATCCTAGTTGGATATTGTGAAAAAGGTGGATGATTTTTGGTTTGTTGGAGAGATTAGTTTGATTCTTGTTGAAAAGTTCAGTTCATTACTTGCAGTCGAATTTTTCTCTGGGTGGAGAAATTTTTGGAACTTCATTTGTTACGGTGGAATTTGTATCAAACTGGAGATTATTGGGTTTGTAACCCAAATTTATTTACGGTTGCGTGGTTTGATGTATTGGGCCTTGAAGACATCTAAATATGGTCCAAGGAAGAAAATGGATTGATGGTGCTAGTTGGACGCTCGAGCGACGGGATGGAGTTTTCAGCAAAGACTTGCCGTCCGCCTAACTCGGCGCTCGAGCCCCCACACAATCCGGGTATTTTCCTTGTTTTGCTATTTCACACGATTTTTGACCTAGTTTCAATGTTTAGAACTATTATTAGAATTGTATAGAAACACAATATTGTTATAATTTTATCTCCATTATAGTTGAATAAAATTTCAAATTTTTCTGTCAAATTAAATTCTTATATTCTTGTTGTAGAGATTACTTCATATCTTGTTGTATAATCTCGTTCAGTTTCCAACATATATGAATAAGATTCCATGGCTGAAGAATTTGATTGATTCTTAACAAAGTTAAGTGTGTAAAAAAGAAATGCCGAGCCAATAAAAAACTAGGGTTTCTAACTACTGGTTGGATTCGTATCCATTAGAGAACAAGCAAACGTGCACCAATGCAGTCCATTCATTTTAGAGTGCACTAACAATATTATAATCAAGATTAGAACATATTGGGAGTGTTAAAGCTTGGAGATTATTGAGAAGGGGGGACCACACATCCACCATTTAGAGTAAACCTTTTCAGGGTTTCCGGTTTTCAAGTCATTTCATTCCAAAAATACCGGCTTCTAATTTGAAATATGGTGGATTCATCAATCAGATTGTTTTCTTCTTTACCTCTTGGGGGTTGGGGGGGGGGGGGGGGGGGGGGGGGGGGGGGGGGGGGGGGGGGGGGGGGGGGGGGGGGGGGGGGGGGGGGGGGGGGGGGGGGGGGGGGGGGGGGGGTGGAGCATGTAATACTACTATAGAGCTATAATAATATATTTAAAGAAGATTATTTTTGGTCCAATTAATAACAAGTCACTTTATATTAGGGTCATTGACAAGACATATATACCAGCAATGCCTAAACCACCAAGTTATGCCTCCCATCCATGAGAGTGCTTTTGCATCCTCATCTAGCTTAATTACATCTACATGAGAATCTCAAATAATTAGAATTACCAAAAAATATTTACCACATACAATTATTACACACATGACGATACCTATAACGCGTGTATGTCAAGTACCGCGGCGCTATAAAGAAGTTACTAGACACGTACAGTGTTTGCATTTATAACATCTGTTTCTGTTTGTAAATGGTAGAGGAACAAGATAAATTGCTTCCAATAGCTAATGTAGGGCGGCTTATGAAATACATTCTCCCCCGGAATGCCAAAATTTCGAAAGAAGCCAAAGAAACAATGCAAGAATGTGTGACAGAATTTATAAGTTTTGTAACCAGTGAAGCATCAGACAAGTGTCACAAGGAGAATCGAAAAACAGTGAATGGAGAGGACATTTGTTGGGCTCTCAATTCATTAGGATTTGATAACTTCTCTGAGGTTATGTTAAGGTACTTGCACAAGTTCAGAGAGTTTGAAAGACAGAAGTCTGAACAAAACAAAGCCTCAAGCAGTGAAGAGAAAGATGAAGTAACGAGCTACGAGCTCGGCCTGCAGCCAGACACTTTTGCCCCATTAAAGTTCCAAATACTTGACAAGGGCGAAAGCTCATCTGCTAATTCGAAGTAAGAGATTAGAAAATATTGTTTAAGATTTCCCCCGCCATGAATGAACTGTGAAAAGTATCTTCGAGGTAACTTTTCAAACTTCTAGTTGTTTCTGAATCCTCGTTTTTCTTGAAATTTTTGGGATCAAAGGAAATCATGTACCTTGTTGCATCCATAGTTATATCGATTATATATGAAATTTCCTGTAGTTTTGAAGATTGGGGATTGCAGTACTTATTTTTGATTTATGAAAGTATGATCGATGGATATGGCATAGACAAGATTGGAGCACAGAATCACTTGTGTAAGCCTATTAACTATTCATCTATACTTCTCTGCATCACAGTTTCAATCGTCCAGAAATTCTGATCCATTTTTCTCTTAAAAAATAGCGTACATGGTTATAAAATAATGAAACCCTATCACATAGAACTTGCTCTTTACAGTTCTGAAATGCATTTTCTCCATTGATTATTTACATTGAGAAATTGTAAATCGGATCTCTCTCTAAATCTGTACTAGGTTCTTTGCCCTTCACTCAAAACTCAAAAGAGTATCCATCAGAAGGAAATAAGGCATAGAGATCTTCATCATCCAATTGTTTACCTAATTTTTCCGATCCCTCATTCTCAGCTTCGTCATCCAATCGTTCACCGTTTAAGTCAAGCTGGATTGAAATATCACTCTTCAAGTTGCAATTTTAATCTCTGACTTTAAGCCTCATATCCGGGGTCTTGCCATTGTAATGAGATTTTAGGAGAAAATGTGTTTTAGAATAGTGAATTTTTTGAGGATGTGCGGTTAGAAAATAAGTAAAAGTGTTAAGTTTACTTGTAACATTATTTTATTGGAGGATGTATGATTGAAAATGAGTCTTGAAAAAATGTATTTTGAAAAAAATGGAGCCCAAACAAAGGCTAATTTTCAATTACTGTGATGTTATTTTCTGAACTCCAATATACCCTAAGTAATTCTGGGTTGATTTTGTAGTTCTTAAAAACTAAAAAGAGTAAAATATGATTAATTCGTAGTGGAAAAAAAAGGAAAGAATTTGCATCTTCAGCCATAGCATCTGAATAAATGTTAAAAGATTTTTATGTGGTTATTCTTGCTCTTAAATAGCTATTTGTAACCGTATAAAAGTACAATAGAGTATTATTTTCTATGTAATTAACTGCATATACAAAAATTACAAATTCTCTTCTTCTAGGATTTTCTTTGTGTGAAGTCCTTGTCTTCAAAAATAGTCGATTAGCTGTAAACATAGTTTGCAGTTGAGGGAAGATAGGCTTTTAGTAGCCTTTTTTCCAGCCTAATAAAAAACTCAAACATCACCATTCTTCCTCTGTAATTGGTGCCTTAATATTGAATTATTGAATCTTGTACATATTTGTTTTCCTTATTAACAGTCAGATCTTGCAAACAATTTTATTTTTTCCCTTTGCTGGAGTCCCCTTGCAATGTATTCATTTTTGGCTTGTTTGTTTTTTCTATTTGATGGTTATCTTCTGGTAGTGTGCCATGGTGGCAGGCAATGTGGTTCTTTTTTGTGACTTTGCATTCCAAGACTCCTCTATATTTGCTCATAATGGCACGGGGCTCTGATATGCTTGCCTGGTTTTGCCCCTATTAGCATCAGAAAAGTGTGAACTAAGTCCCACATTGGTTAGACACGGGATAGATAATGGCGGGGCTTATAGGAAGTTTGGGTCTACCTAATAGGTTAACCTTTGAAATGGAACCCTAATTCGTTGATATTATATCATCGTCATCATCTACTTCTTATCTCACTACTCAGTTGTTGTGTGATCAGCAGCTTTTCCTTTCTGTCCTTGCTTAAGGTTGTTCTTTAATCTTTAGCAAAGTTGGTTCCCAATCCCTCTTCTAGCCATTACTGTCTGTCTTCTCCCTAAGTGTTCGAGTATTTTCTTTTCTTCCTCTCCAATGTAGTTGCTTTTCTCTCTTGGTGAGCTCCTCGTTTCTATCTCCATTTGATTCTTTCTTTCCTAGGGTAGTATTTTGTTTGTTGTATTCTAGTTACTGTTCTGAGTGGCTCCTTTAATTTATGTTTTAATGCTTGTTGTGTTTCTGTATTTATTTTCATTATTATTGCATTCACAACTAAGTTTCTAGTCCATAGTTTCGTATAATAGAATTCGGTTACACATATTATCCAATTATCAAAGAAGCTTCGATTATTTCTATAACAAGTTGATCGTGTCTTTTAATTCCTTGTTTCTTTTCACTATTAATTTGTGTCTCAATCACATTCGATTTAACACTCCGTGCAGTTTGGTTTCGATCTCTATCTCTATCTCTATCTCACACACATACATATAGAGCAGAAATCAATCTTCTAATTAATCAGATAATTAGTCAAATTAGATTATCAATTTCCAGAAAACAAGGGTTAGGATTTTCCACAAACTTGAACCTAGCAAAACGTGACTTTGGTACGTACAAGGCATGCTAATACGTACTTTACTAGCTAGTCTGAAATCAATCTTCTTTTGCCAAAGTTAAAGATATCCGCCTGCTAGGGTTTATCTAAAATCTTTGGGACCACTTTTCCATTATCTTCCTTGGATTGAGTTGCAACTTATTGACTGTGGAAATCACAAGGAAATGCTGATGTACTTCTTTTCATTTCTTTAGATAAAAGGTTGGAAACATTAACTTCAAACTAGGTTAAATTATATTGAGCTCCACCTATTACACGAGGTCAAATCCAAGCCCATTTCACTAGGATAATGTTAGATTATTTATTTCTTGAATCTTCGTGCTTTCATACTTTTTGATGAGTCCTATTGAATGACGTCATGGATGACATGTTCAATTTAAAACTCAACGTAAATATAATATTAAAAAGAACAAAATTTTTAAACACGCATAATTGGTCATCATTCGAATTTGTTGAGTATAGAGAACAACTAATCAAAAGGAGTAAAAGAGAAGGTAAATTCGAACTTTTAACTTGTGTAATAGGAGATAATGTTTTTAGAAGGTAAAATAAACTCCAATTAATTAAAATCGTTGTGAACGGCAAAAGATACTAAAATTGTGGATTAGGAGGATCACGTTTCATCAAATTAGGTTAGCGAGCATGTGTGACAAGGTCTAATAAAAGTGAAAGCACTTAAAAGTAATTTTTAGTACATACGGACAACGGGGACGATGTACGAGGTCAAATCCAAGCACATTTCACTAAGATAATGTTAGATTATTTCATATTTTGAATCTTCGTGCTGTTATACTTTTTGATAAGTTCTATTGAATGACGTCATGGATGACATGTTCAATTTAAAACTCAACGTAAATATAATATTAAAAAGAATAAAAATTTTAAACACGCATAATGGGTCGTCATTCAAATTTGTCGAGTATAGAGAACAACAAACTAAAAGGAGTAAAAGAGAAGGTAAATTCGAACTTTTAACTTGTGTAATTTGAGATAATGTTTTTAGAAGGTAAAACAAACTACAATTAATTAAAATCATTGTAAATGGCAAGACATACTAAAATTGTGGATTAGGATCATGTTTTATCAAATTAGGTTAGTGAGCATGTGTGACATTACAAGGTCTAATAAAAGTAAAAGCATTTAAAAGTAATTTTTAGTACGGACAACGAGGAGGATATTATACTTCTTGCAATAATGTGAAAACACTACAAGTGCAAAGTGCAAACATTCATCTAAGTTAAAAAAAGTTTTTATTTTTTATTTTTTATGTAATATAAGTTGAGACTTAATTTCAGGAAAAGTATGTTTATTAGTAAGAAAATTTAAAATCGTGTTTGACAAACTAAAAGAACTAAAAGCAAATTCAACCACAAGCCAACATGCTCTAAGATTGAAACGTATGTTGAAATGTTTGATGGTAGTACAGATTTCTACGAGAAGATCCTCATCCACAAGACTCGTTTAGTTTTTAAATACTTGATATCTTATTATATTTCAAAATTAAATTTATATATAACTATAATTTTTTTATCAAGTGTTTAAATTTTTAGGTGTGATTTAACATAATTAATTTTAGAATAATAAAAGTAAATAAAATTTGAGTTTAAGTCTCGACATAACTATCTATCAAAATAAGCACATATCACGCCTTTTACAAAAATGATTATAACATTGGCGCGCTTGATCTCTTTGCTTTAACGAGCAAATAAAGAGAATAACACCCGAATTTTATTGATTCCGCAAAATACCGAAAAAACTTTCAAAATTTTGTATAATTAATCCAATTCAAAAAATAAGAAAGTACGCAGTATAATTTAAATAGCAAACTCTAACGAGAAAGTAGGCCTAGACATTTTAATTGAAATCGAGCATCCTGAGTTAACAAAGAATCGATAATTGAGTTCGGATTGATTCTTGGTTCTTGATTTAGAACTGTGGGTAATCGAATGTAATCAATTTTCTATACCAGTTTTTTATTTTTTTACAATTTGTAGGTTGAGTAAAAAAATATAAAATATAAAAATTATAATTTGGGTAATAATTTTTCTAATACTCTAAGCTCTAACCCTTAAGAAATCATGACTGACTCTTATTTTTCCGTATCTCGCCTTACATCACATTGCTGCATTTCAAATTTTAGTATATACTAATCTTTACAATTTGGCCTTTTTCTATGAATTAAAAAGTTAAAGCTAGGGTTGTGGTATAAATTAATGAATTGAATTATTCATTCTTTACAATTCTCTCTCTCTCTCTCTCTCTCTCTCTCTCTCTCTCTCTCTCTCTCTATATAGTTAGTATTTTTATGTCAGTTTGTTTTCAAAGTAGATTAATTTAAGTATTGTTCATAATTGAAGTATAGACTCTAGCATGCCTCATTTATGAATTGAATAAAATTTATTGAGAAAAGTTATTTCTTCTCAAACCGTAATTTTATTGTTGATGTTTTAATTTTCTCATCTTTTCGTGATTTTTAATCTCCACTATTTTGAGTAATGTATCTGAATTTCTTAGCTTCTTGAAGATTTCTTAGATATATTTCTTCCCTTAAACAAATATTGTCGAGTAGTAGAGTGTTAGATATACGTATAGCAATGGCCTATATGAAAATATTTATTCAATGTATATATAAAATAAATATTATAGGTAGAATCAAACCCGAATTGGCGATTCAGGTTTGGTTACAATAATTACAAGAATTCGAATGATTCTATTTTTCGAAATACTTGAAGTATAATGGGTGGTTTCGAGTATAAAAATACTCGAACAGACCCATCCGACCCCCCAACCTATGAGAAAGCCTTACGAGACACAACTATCCCGAAGGAATTAAAGTAGAAAAAAATACTAACAAATAAGAAAGCAATGAATATGTTAGAAATGGGCTACTAGGCACGTATCGCGTATTCCATTAGATATTAATGGCCCATTTGGCATAACTTTGAAAAGTTAAAATGAGCTTTTAAGATTTAAAAATTATTTTGGATTCGATTGTTTAATTTTATGAAAGTGTCTAAAAGTTTTTTTAAAAATTAGTTTCCAAACAAAAGGAGAACGAGCCTTAAATGTACTACACAAAATCTACTTTTCCACTTGGGAACTGCAAGGATTTGCCAAATAAAGGAGATAAAACCTAGAATTATGGTAAGTGTACATTTCATAATATACATCTTTGTTGACATCGTGTAGGAATTCAAAATTTGTTGGACGAAAAAGCGTGTTTTTTAAAGACTATTCAATTATGTGTCGGCATGTGACACAATGTCAAATAAAATGTACATGTATCATAATTGTAAAACCTAATGTGATTTCACCAGAAGGTTCTCTTTTTCTAATTTTTTACTTTGTTCTTTGGGGTACTTACATAAATACCTTATATTTTGGGGTAATTTTGAAAAAAAAAATGATAGTTGGATTAAATGGTAATTATGTATATTTAAACATACAAAATACACTCAAACCTAAAATCACGGCTATCACAAAAATCAGCCTCCAGATCGAAAAAATCAAGGAAAATTGGAAGAAGAAAGAAGAAATAATCCACAAATTCGTTTATTATTCAAAACTTTGAAAAAGATCAAGGCTAGTTCAACATTAAAAACTCTTAAAAAAAGATCGAGAAAATCTTCTTGTAATACACAAACAAAATTATAGGTTTTTTTGACCTTTTTGGTTCCTTGGTTAATTAGTTCCCCAATTTTGTTGTTTTAAGATTGTTTAGTATTTTTTTTGCATAGATTATGAAAGTAACAACCGTTTAATTTCCAACTAAATAATTAATATTTATGAAGTTTCTTTTTGCTGATTTTGTTATTGTGATTGGAAACATGTTTGAAAATAACATTGTTGAATTTCTTAGAAAATGGATTGTGTCAATACATATGAAAAATTAGCTTTTAATCAATTAAATAATTGATGCATGTAAGGTGTTTAACACAAGTAGAATGTGAATTCTGTCACTTTGCTAAAAAAAAAGTCACAGTATCTTATTGGAACAATTAACTAAATGCATACGCGTGTGTTTTGGAAATTTGAATGTACGAATTTAAGCCATGTTTTATGTTAATACATATGAATTTTTTTTTTTGAACCAATTACATTGATGCATGCAAGGTATTTGCTTTATGAGAATGTGAATTCTGTCACTTTTCTATAAACAAATTCGCATTTTGTCACTTTTCTCTAAAAAACGTTACAATATCTCATTGGAGCAATGAATTAAATGTATATGTGTGCATTTTTGAAAATTTAATATACGAATGCAAACTTTATTTTATGTTAATACATATGAAAATCTGCATTTTTCTATGAAAAAGTCGCAGTATCTCATTGAACCAATTAACTAGTTACGTACATGTTTGTTTTTTAAAATTAAAATATACGAATTCAAACCTTATTTTAATCTTGCATTCAATTCATATTGTTTTTGAATCAATTCAATTGATGCATTCAAAGTATTTGCGAAAATAAAAATGTGAAAAAGTGACATTATCTAAAAAAAGTCACAGTATCTTAGTGAAGCAATTAATTAGATTAGATGTATACGTATGTTTTTGAAAATTTAAATTTATGAATTCAAACCTTATTTTAATCTTGGACCCAATTCATATTTGTTTGAATCAATTCAATTGATATATTTAAGGTTTTTGCAAAAATGAGAATGTGAAAAGTGAAAAAAATAGATATTTTTTCTTTCAATTTCTGTTATGGCATTACCGATTTTGGCCTATTTAAGGGTTATTTTATTCTTTCGTCGAGTGAGGTTTTTGTTATCGTTTTGAAGTATTCACAACAAACTTTGAAATACATATTTCAAATTTAAAAATCGATAAACGATGAGTTCATAATAATAAGTCAAAAATGTTGCAAGAAATGAAGTTAATAGTTACAGTTTATTTTGCGTTCAATAATTCATGTAAAATAATTTTCGACATTTAAACTCCGTTCATAACATATTTATCATTGGTACATTGCAAGCTTTCTAATAGATTTTAAATCGCTCAAAATGGATAATCATAGCAGAAAATATAGTATCAAACAAAAACTTTTTAATAATAAAAAATTTTTAAAAGTGAAAAATATCATATAGGAAGTGCCGGAGTTAGAACGATTTTGCTGAGTGGACGTAATAATTACGGTTATTAAAACTTTAATTTAGTTAGCCTGTAATGTAACTAGTAAATTCTCTTAACCCAGCCCATTCATCATAATTAGTGAGCCTGTAATGTAACTAGTAAATTCTCAACCCAATTGCATCTGGGCGGAGTTTTAAATTTTTCCTATTCTATTTCCATTTTTTTTTTTTAATGTTAAATCTAGGCACCAGCTCAACGAGCTACAATTTTAGGCTTTAAACCTCGAAAATAATCTGTAATGAATTGTGTAAGGATGTGACCAAATTCGATCACTCTTTTTTCTTGTCAAAACCTAAACTCAAGCATAAGGATTCGTTTGATTGCAAAAATGAAATTTGGGTAGAAAGAAAATGAATTCCAGGGAATTAAATTGTTAGAACTTGTTTTACTGAGACTCGTCAATTAATTGTGTTTTATTGGTATAATTTTCCACATGAAAAATATTGAAATTTTGAATCTTTTGATGTTCGTTTGGTTTTATTTTCCATGAAAATTATCCATTAAAGGGATATAATTCATTACAATTGGGGATATAATTTGTTTCCATTGTAAAAAATTAAAAAAAAATTACCTAAAAAAGCTTTTCCCACCACACCAATGGGAAAATCTTTCCCTCTAAAATTAAAAAAATGTGGAAAATCAATTCTATGAAAAATTTAGGCAATGAAAATTGATTTTAATTTCCATCTCTCATGAAAAAGAAAGAGCAATCAAAGAGGGCCTAAATGTAAATGTTTGCATGTTTTTGTTTTGTTGTCTTTTCCTTTCGATCAGTGCCCGAGCTGTACCCGAGGTCATCATCCATAACAAAACTCAGGACACCTCTATCTGTAGTTCTCTGTTTCAAATTAGCAACATGGCTTCAAATTTACCTTTTTTCCCCGACAATAACCATAAAAATGTTGTGTTTAATGTTATCCGCTGAAGAACTCTGAATGGAACTTTCTAATTACTGGTTTTCTCATTATCTTCTCAACACAATGAAGTAAATTTGTTGGCAATTGACAAGATTTCTCTCATTGAGATCTATATAGCTACATATTTTGATGCAGAAAACACCATCTTATTGAAATGAAATGCATGTCGTATAAAGGTGTTAGAAGCTTTATCTTTTTCTTTTCCTTGATTTGTCGATTTATTTATAAGATAACCCCACATAAATGCTTACTGGATTTCGAACTATCTCATGAGTGCAATAATTGTGGAGATATTTTAAACTTACATCTCCTTCATCCAGATGGACACGTGCTTCTGTAAATGTTATGTCCTAGGTCCAATCAACTTTGGACATAAACACTTTTAATATATATATTTGATGCATATTTATAGCAATCTAAGTCGTTTGACAAAATTTCATATGAGTTATGAAAAGACAGATGGTCCAACTTGTCTCATATGAAAGTTTGGGATTGTGACGCTTATGTGAGCGTACTAAATCGGACGAGCTTGAGACCAAATCCGATAAATGTATATTTGTGAGAGATCTAAAAGAGACAATTGAATATCAATAATATAATTCCGTTGAGATGAATGTGTTCATCTCAAGATATGTCATACTTTTAGGAAAAATGTTTATTCTAGGAGATGACCGTGAGAGCAGAATAAATTTTGAAGGAGTTCAAGAATCTACAAATAAAATTGACCAAGTAGATGAACCTGAGTCTGATTCCACACTTGTTGAGGGATATAGTCTTGATTAGGAAGTGAAGACTCCTTTTGACATGTCAGCTCCGTGTAAATTTTGTAAGATTATTCGACCTTCTGAAAGGAAAATCTATAATTACTAATCAGGCATTACTAATCGAGGATGATGAACTTACTAATTATGCATAAGCAAAGTCAAGTGTTTACTCAAAGAGATGACAGAATGCTATGAA
This sequence comes from Fraxinus anomala, assembly GCA_903798345.1. Lineage (NCBI taxonomy): Eukaryota > Viridiplantae > Streptophyta > Magnoliopsida > Lamiales > Oleaceae > Fraxinus > Fraxinus anomala. The sequence continues at coordinate 11,663 of CAIGRN010085005.1, read as the reverse complement.
ATCCGACATGAACTTATGTATGTAAACAATGTTTGGACCTTGGTCGACCCGCTTAATGAATGAGGACCTATAGGTTATAAATGAATTCATAAGAAAATGCCAATATAGATGGAAACATTCATACATACAAAGCAATGCTAATAACAAAATGTTATAAACAAAGACAATAAGTCGACTTTGCTGAAACCTTTTAGCCTGTAGCCATGTTAAAATTCATTTGGTTTTTGCTTGCAATAGCTGCATATTATAACTATGAATTATGGCAAATGAATGTCAAAATTGCATTCCTTAACAAGAACTTGCAAGAGAAATTGTACATGACACAACCTGGAGGTTTTGAATTGCAAGCTTGATCAATCTATATATGGATTGAAACAAGCCTTTTGGAGCTGAAATTTTCGATTTGATGAGAAAATCAAAATGTTTGATTTTATCAAAAATGAAGACGAACTGTGTATTTACAAGAAGATAGTGTGAGCATTATCACAAATATTATATGTATAAGATATATAGGAAACGACGTCCCTGTATTTCAAATGTTGAAATTAAAGTTGTCAAATAATATTTTTATGAAAAATATAAGAGAATCAACTTGATCTACAGAGATAAATCTAGAAGATTGTTTAATTCATCCTAAACTAAATAGATAAAATCTTTAGAAAATTTTTTATAAAGAAAATGAACTGACAGTTCTAATATACATTGATGCTAACTTCTAATCTGACTAGAATGATATCAAATTTCAATTAGGATATTAATTTACTCTTAAACGATGTGTTCAAAAGGTTACAAACATGAAATAACTGTTAATTCAATAACAAAAGCCTTATACACCATTATTTTAGAAGCAACAAAGATTGTGGTCTGAATCAATAAATTCATTAATGAACTTAGAGCAATTCCTAACATTGTTGATCACATACTTTTGCATTGTGATAATAATGCGATATCGTGCAAGCGAAGAAACTAATATCTCATCAATGATCCAAACATGTTAAGACGATATCATCTTATCAGAGAGATAATACATAGAAATGACGCAAGGAAAGAACTAATTCCCACAGGTTATTAAATTGCATATTCATTAACAAAGGGTTGTCACATTTTAACATGGTCGTCATATTGACTTTTATGATATTTGATACATAAGTAATTGGATCTAGTGCAAGTGAGAGTTTGTAATTGTTATGTCCTAAGTCCAATCAACTATGAATATAACACTTTTAATATATAGTTGATGCATATTTATGGCAAAATTTATTATTTAATTGAATTAATGTTTTAATAAATTAAATAATAGAATCCGAATATTCAAGTCTTGGTAATTTGTTAATTACAAGTAGTTGTGATTGATACAAATTACATATGACTGAATCTTAAATCGTCCATGGTCGTATGTAATAACGAGATACAGATATTGTTATTACAGATAGACCATTACATGTGGCATTTCTTACTTGTAAAGTAAGTAGCTGATCTCACAAGTTAAAGTGTAGTTACACTGAAATGAATATGTAGATATTTTATTATATAACAAAATATTGGTTAGCTGATCTTACAAGTTAAAGTGTAGTTACACTTAAATGAATATGTAGATATTTTATTATATAACAAAATATTGGAAACACAACGGAGAGATTCCACATGGATAACAATCTGAATGTCAATGGATAATCTCTAACGTTTAGTAGTAGAGTTGATCATTCGACTTAAGGTCATCACAGTGCATTATATGAGGACAATCATACTTTGGTGATATGATATGTTGCTTTGTCAAGTGTCGCCAATACATCATTATTCAGATATGTCAAGAATCATATAAAGGTTAAGCATGATCAATAAATGTAAGTAGTGAGAATCTATTATTAATATTATGATCTATATTTCATTCAATTAAATTAATAACGAAATCATTTGCTAAGGTATATTCATAAGTTGAAAAATAATTTTCGACTTATATTAATTTAATAGTAGGATGAAAGATATGATCGATAATTGAGATGAAACATATCCATATCTCGTAATTGATCAGATCATATTGACGAAATGATTATTGTTTCACAGTAAACAAACAAGTTTGATTTTCTCATACCACGTGACATTTCTCGTCATATGTATTGCCCTGACGTATTGTTAAATATCAATGTGGGATGACGGATGTGAATTAATGATAAATTAACAAGATGTATTTTAATTTATCGATTCTAATTAGATCAATTCATGTCGTTAGATATCATGATCGAGAACTGATGAGTCACATACAAAGGGAGAATAAAAAAAATGAAATTTCAATTAATTAATTAACAAGTGTTGTACAATTAATTAATTTGATTGCTTGTTAATAGACCCGAATTAATTAATTTAAGGATAACTTACAAAAATACCCTTAAAATTAAGGGTCTTTTGAAAAATCATATGAAATATATTTTGGAAGTAAAAAATACTGTGTAAAATTAATTGTCACTTTTTTAATAGAAAAAGTGACAAAATAAAAAATAAAAAAAGTGACACTGAAAAAGTGATCCAGTGTTACTTTTTAAAGTTAAGTGTCACTTTTTTTAATTAAAAAATGACATATAATGTCACTTTTATGACATATAATGTTACTTTTATTAACAAAAAATGATGTTTGTCATTCAAAAAGTGATAAAATTTAATAAAAAGTGACTAAAAAAAAGTGACAGAAATTCAAAAAAGTGACGAATACTAAAAAAAAAAGACAAAATTTCAAAAAAGTGACAGAACACCGATTAAAATATTAGAATCAATTCAATAAAGTTACAAAATGATTATCATACTCTCAAGTTGATCATTACCTTCTAATTCAGAGCCAATGCTGTCATTGAGTATCTTCCATTCTTCAACATCAATCTCCCTTTTGAAGACAACACTCCACTCATGGCAACAATGGCAAGCGGCAATCCTCTACATCTTTTCAAGATGCTCTTACAAATTTCAATCAAGTGTGTAGGGCGCAGGTTCCCCGCGAATGTCTTCTGGCAAAATAGAATACATTACTCTTCTTCAGACAAATGATTCAACTCACACACATAACCATTAGTTTATTGAGATTACAAAATTCGAATAAGAAGCGGCGGAGCATTAATGATGGAAGGGCAACTTCGATTCCACAAACTGAGATTGCCGGATTCGAATAAGAAGCGGTAATTAGCTGCTGGAAAATCAGACCCATTCTTATGACTTATGAGAACCTGGTAATTGTAAAATTGTGGAAGTACCAAGAGCCGAATGGTAGTGATGACACATCCATCACTATACAATTTGTTTTACATCTCAAGGATTTCCTCTAAAAAATAAAGCTTTTTTTTGTTCTGTTTAAACCTAGAATTTCAGTATAACTCTCTCTTGCGTTTCTCGATGATCTTCTGGTTTAGGGATTTCCCCTTTCCCGATTTGGGATTTTTTTTTTTTTTTTTGGGTTTTTAAGTTTTAAACGTAATCAATACGGTATTAACAGATTTAATTAGTTTTAATAGTATTAATCAAATTTAAAATTTTTTTTAGTGTAGTTAGCCTAATTTTCCCATAATTTAATTAATTAATTCATGAATCAAATTTAATTAATAGTATTAATTAAATATTGGATTATGTTACGTATAAGAAATGGGTCAAGCCCACTTGAACTTATATTAATAAACCATTAGAATTTCAAAAAAAAAGAACAGAACACAATTCATTATCTTGCTAACACAATAAAAGAAAAATTTTAATTCTCTCATTCTTGTTCTCTGTGTGAATTTTCATTGAAGGCTGAACAATTGGACAGTTGTGAATTGCAAATCGAGATTGTTCATGTTTCAAGATTAGTAAAGGAATTTGTAGAATCTACAAAATGTATAATTCTTTAGCACAATTTTTCTCTAAGGACAAAATAGATTCTTGGTGGAATTGAAAATTTTGTTTATATTCTATTGTGCACGTTAAGTAAATTCTCAACAGCTTCCTCAACAATTTTGCTTTATGCTATATCAAATGCTTTATGTTATGAATATTGGCCTTCATCAATCAAGCAAGCAGTTCATCTCTATGCTATGTTTTCTCTCACCCATCAACAGACGAAAACACGATAAAAAACAAGAGGAGAAGGTAATGTGTCAAATGGAGAACATCTAGAATCAATAACATATAAGGAATAAGTAAATTGACACCCTAATATTAGTCAGAAATACAGAAAAGGATTCATTTTTGAGTTATAGCAGAATATTATCAACAGAATAACAAACTAAACAGTACGATTTTATCAACTAGAAAAATTAAAAACATAAGATTAGCTACTGGTCTCCTCTTAACTGATGTGCAGATTTTCACAGGTTATCATTCCAATGACCTTTAGTTTTCCTGTAATTCATTTTTCTCGTCAAGGAGAACCAAACTTTCAGTGTACTCAACCAAAGAATCCACATCACAACGAAATCCAAGTCCAAGAGCTCTACTTTGCTTCTTCTCAAAGTCATATACAAACATTTCGTCGTAAGTTGCGTAAATAATCTCACTGTTCTTGATAAACCCTACTGAACTTATACAATCTACCTCGAATACCACATTATACTCCTTCACCCATGTTTCGGCTACTCCAAATTCTTTCATTACCCATAAACTCAAAAAGTCTTCCTCACCAGTGCAACGGGCAACGAATAGAGCGAGACACCCTTTGTAGGCCACGAGATAAGGGATGACGGAATTATAGTGATCATAATTTGGCAACTCCATCTCTTGAAATACTTCTAAGCGAGTATCGAATGACAAAATGGAATTAGTTCGTTCAAGAGAATGATAAGCAATCCAATTTAGAGAACCATCTACAAATACGGCAGCTGTATCTTGGAGTATCCCTGGCATTTTTGCATCATCAATCTTTCTCCAAGATGCTGTATATAGACTATATAGTTCCACTTGAGATAGTTCTTTTCCATTCTGAGACGAATCTTTATTTTTGTAGTGCCTAATTCTTATCAACTTATAATCGTTTTTTTCATTATCATACCAAAACCCAACGTAAACTTTAGTGAATTTCTGATATAACTTATTGCAGCATGAAGAAGTACAAATAATGCGTTTAATTCTCCGAAGCAAAGGATTCCATAAATATATGAGACAACCATCAGCAAAACAAGAAGTCTTAGTTAAGCAAACTAGGCCATTGCATGAACCAACCATTCTGCATTTCCTCAATTCAAAATCCATAGGCAAATCCACACAATACACCAAATCAAAGCTCACCACGTTGTCACGAAGTACCATGCAAGGCTTATCTACATGTTCATCAAGAAGCATGTCGAGAATATAATGCGAGCTATCATCATTAATGTTGCTTGCAATAGATCGTTTGAGATGGGCAGCAATGAAATCACGAGATTTAATTAAAGCATACCATGATTTGCTGACTGTTGTAAAATGCACTATGGATTTTATGGGCAGCCTTGAAACAATGTCGAAGATAATTCCTTCTGGAAAATGCTTATCAGGCGCTTTAGTTTTTCTTTTTCTGCTATTTCGAGGCATTGCTTTTGCTCACACAAGGAGAACCTATCAAACAACAAAGACAAAGATTAAAGATTTTGGAGAGATCAAGAGCTTGTGTCTGTTAAAAGATTCTCTATTCCTCTTTGGTTTCAATGTGTAATTTAACTTATTTAAGCACAAACCGAATGCAAAGACTCGCAGATCAATCGTTTTCCCTGCGACCTTTTTACTTGCATTCAATTCGTATCAGTATCATTTTAAAAATAAAATTTAATTTTAAGAATAATTAAATGTTACTTTCATAATTAGGTAAACAAATTGAGCAATAATCTACAATGTATAAAAAGTGTTGATATGTGTGAAAATTCGATTTCCCATTTCCCCTTATGCTTCTAATATTTTGACAACAATGCCCTTATTTGATGTTCCTAATTATATTTATAGAATTAATTCATGCATTTATTTATAATTCTAATGTTATGATATAATTTCAATTTACTCACATTTTCCTTTGGTATAAAGAAAAGAACAAAAAATAAAATTCGAGGTGTCATTGCATTTAATGTATATGGTTTAATATTTGGTTTAATCGATGTTTATCTTTTGACATTAATATAATAAAAAATCTGAAATTTAATAATTTTGAATGGACCGTTTAACTAAAGTGTTTGTCTGTAATTATGTATGAATTTTTATGGTTTTGTATGATTTTGTTATATAGTAATTTCTTTAACTTTTATGCATATATTTTGTTTATTTTTACGAATTTTGATTGGTTTGTGTGATTTGTTATATAATAATTTCTTCAACTTTTATGCAAATATATTGCGTATGTCTGTATGATCTTTGATACGTTTGTGAAATTTTTGTAGGAACCCCATTCAACTATGATGAATCAGTTCAAATAGAAAGGGAACAATTATAGAGATGTTTGGGTCAAAAATTTTTGTTTGCAAAAGCCCAATTCATCTATGACATGGACAAACTCTTTACACTCATTTAATTCTAAGGGAAAAATTCCTATATAAGAGATTAAGTATGACACGTTTCAAAATTAAGAAACAAGGTTTAAAATTTCAAAAATTAGATTTTCAAAAAAAAATTGATTTATAAACTAATTAATTAAACATATATTTTATTAATTAAATATATTAAGGTCATAATTCTATACAATTTGGTCACAAATTATTTCTAGATGACAATAAAAAATTTTATAGGTCACAAATTATGTCACGACCACAAATCAAAAGTGTTATAAGTCACAATTTATTCATAGCTTACAAATTTATAAAATTAATTGGTCACAAATCACAAATTTTAAGGTCACAAAATATCTAATTATTTAATCACAGATTAATTTTTGGTCAGATATTGTTTATTGGTCACACATTAACCAATTTATTGGTCACAAACAATCAAATTACTCGTGACCACCACCAACACTTGTGACAAATCACATCGTCGTCAAAACCACCACCGCCACATCCCGACAGTAAAACCATCTGTAGCCAACATCACCACCGCCACCCATCCTGGTAGTAAAATCATCCGCACCCAACATCACCACCACGACCACCCAACCACAACCACCGCACCACCACCACACCAATCTGCCAACATCACCATCACCATCATCCAAATACCACTAAAAAATTAATTCAAAATTATTACAACCACAGCCATCGCCACACCACCACAACCACCTTCACATCCGATCCACAACCATAGCAATCGCCATCACCATCACAACCCACCAAAAATCACAACTATCAACTCCTCTATCTCCATCTCCACGACACCACCCCGACCAAAAATCCCCAAATCGCCGTTGCCACCCCCACGACCTCAACAAATCCATAATATTATAATCTTCACATCGATTTCTTTAGTCTTATATGCCACCAGGAAGGCAACACTGTAATCTCTGCGTCGCTGCAACACCTTGCGCGGCACTGCAAAGAGCTCAGAGCAGTGCCTCTATTAGCGATGCCGCCTCAATCGTAGCAACACGACTCTTCGCGCAGAGGTCCGAGTGGGAAGATAGAGATAGGCTGGGGAGAGAGAACTCTTTGCACACAATGGCAATAGAGTAGTAGAGAGAGGTTGTGAGAGAGAGAGAGAGAGAGAGAATAGATATGTATAGAAAGAGAGAAGAAAAAGTAAAATAATTAGGATCTGGCTAGGGTAGAAAATGGTGGGTTGAATATGTAGAATAATTTAATTTTTATACTATTATTATTAATATTTAAAATTTGATTTATATCTTATTTTTTAAAAGAAAACTTTTAAATCTGAATTTTGAATTGTATAATTTAAAACTAGGGAGGGGTTAATTTCTACTAATTCTAAACCCAAACAACACCATAAAAAAATAATTTCGAAAATTTGAAAAAAAATCCAAAAGTGGTTCCTCTCTTCACACTAAGGGTGTGTTTGAGCCACATTATTTTGAAAGAATGTATTCTAGAATAGTAGATTGATGGAAAATATGTGGTTGAAAAAGAAGGAAAAATTATTGATATGATGAAAAAATATTATTTTATTGAAGAATGTGTAGTTGAAAATGAGTAGAATAATGAAAATCAAAATTTTAATGTGGTTCAAACAGGGACTTACAACAAATTCTAGGAGTTTAATCAAGTTAAGGAACAATTGTTTTTCAATGATTATCTAAGGGTGTGTTTGAGCCACATTATTTTGAAAGAATGTATTCTAGAATAGTAGATTGATGAAAAATATGTGGTTGAAAAAGAAGGAAAAATTATTGATATGATGAAAAAATATTATTTTATTGAAGAATGTGTGGTTAAAAATGACTAGAAGAATTAGAATTAAAATTTTAATGTGTACCAAATATGGGCTAAGTATTCTTTTTAGAACATTAGAATTCTCCACAGAAACCTCTTTCTTTTTCACTCCCATTTAAACGGTGCACCAATGCAAAATATTTTCCCTCTGCTTGGTACGAATTAAAATTTAGATTTTAATTTAAATGAAAGTCAACAATTAATTTTATCAACTTTTATCAAAATCTATTAAAAATTTTGATTTTATTTCCTATCAAACAGGGGCCTTATATTTTCGATTTTAATCTTCTCTCAGTCAAGAATCTCAAGGCCTGTCAATATTTGATTACTCACCATTTTGGTTACTGGTAAACCTTCTCTAAATTAGTTGCACTAAATGCCTGGCAAGGAAAAATATGATAAAAAGGGAATACTGTTAAGTGGTTATGGAGAATGTAGGTCAATCAAGCAAATGCTCAGAATTAAGAAAATCCATTTTTTCAGTATTTTTAATAGTCTTTGGAAAGACGGATGAAGGAAAGATAATAGGCTAAGTAAAGAAAGGTATGCTCCTTTTCTCGTCTTTTGAATTTTTTATTTGTTGGTTAATAGTTTATTTTCTTTTTATTTTTCTACTTGGGGCATGTGGATTTTTTTTGGGTTTTGTTTATTTTGGGAACGAGCTGATTTTGGATGATAGACGTATCAAGATCTTTCATTTCCATTATTCCACTTAGCTGTATTCCCTCAAGTCATAATATTATTGATTTAACACTAATCTGCTGCATAGTTTAAACTAGTTATCAATAAGGGATGCAAATTTTTTATTAACACGGAATAGGAATAGGTGCATATATAATTGATCCATACTTGGTTATGTTATGGCCAATGCAAATATGCAAAGTTGTTCTTTTATCAATTTAAATGTCGCACGTATCCGTGGGATTAGTAGAAGTGCATGCAAGCTGGTCCGAACATCCACGGTTATCAAAAAAAAAAATTGTCCCTCGTAAAAGATAGTTGCCAAATTTTGGCAATCCAAGAAAACTTATTGGTTTAAAGATTTCATATCAAAAGAAGCGTTTATCATACCATTCATAGGAATTAATTTAGAAAATAGTATCTGAACTACGTTACTGGAGTTCACAAGACTTCAATACCAAATCACGCTTTAAAAACTAGCAAGAAACCAATAATTGCCCAACCACAATCTGGCAATCAAATTCGGGTAGGTCAAAAATGGGTCAAATAAAGCCCATCTATTTATCTAAACAGAGAGTTAATTCGATTCTAAGGCCCCTCTCTCTGTTGAATCATCTTCGCAAAACCTAAATTTCTTATTTTCAGGATTTTTTAAAAAATAAATTGACGTGGTTAATTAACAATTTTTTTTTATTTATTTATTTATTAAATGATTACTAAGTGACCGATAATCGCCCCCACCATATCGCCTGTAATCAATTCCATTACGTGGGAAAAAATTAATTCTGAAAAAAAAAAAAAAAACTGATGCCTAAAATTATTCTTCTCTATCGTCTAAAGATCAATTGAAGACAAAATTGCATAATTATTTAGGAATTTAAGATGGATATTGATTACCTTTACGAAACAGAGGGCGCGGAGCAGCAACAATCAAAAGAAGAAGATATCGGCGTCAGAGTGTGAGAGCAACTTGGCACAAATAAAGAGGAAATAAGGGAAATAGTTCCCTGACCTTATACTGAGGTTGCAATTTGATAATTCACGTTCAATTTATTGCAAATTGAGGATCCAACTTTATGAGTTATTTCATATTGATCATTAAACTTTGATTTATTTGAAATTAGTCACTAAACTTTTAAGTTTTGTTCACATTAATCATTGCATTAGTTTGTTATTTTCAAAATATGACTAAATCCCTATTTGGTAGGGAAAAAGTAAATTTTGATAAAGCTTAACGAAATGTGTGGTTGAAAAGTTATGAATTTTAAAAAAATTTGTGGTTAAAATTAATTGTTGACTTGAACTTATATTAAAATATAAATTTTAACACAAACGGAACAAGGGCTACATATTTTGTCATGCTTGGAACGGGGGCTTATTTGAAAACTTCTTGACTTGACGCTAATATAGATGGATGATTTTTGAGTTGTGAAGATATGTCAGAAATGTTATATCTGGTGACTAATATAGAATAAATTAATGTCCATTGACCAACATGAAATATATCTCATAGTTGGCTGGTTAATTTGATTTGAATTAAAGTATAGTGACTAAATTGAAACTCTTATAAGTTCAGTGACCAATTACGATTATTACCCTTAAATTAGCCCAAGCCATTATTTAGGCCACAAGTAACACAACAGAGAAATGTAACAAACACAATTTTGAAAATATATGAACTATGATGAGTGTAATTCACTCGTTAAACTAATATCTCTAAAACATAGTTTTCGACTTGTTTTTGAGTACTTTTGAACGTTTTGATGTATTTGTTCATATTTTGTAGTTTAGGTAATTTGGAGAAAATTGCGTATTGTGGAGCTTGGAATGGAGCCAAGTGTTGATCATCGAAGTGGGCTTGAAGAGAAAATGAAAGAAGAAGGAAAATGAAGTGGAAAATAGGAGATGCAGCGCCTAATAAGGAAAAAATCAACAGAATTCGCGGTGCTGTAGCGTCGGTCCTGGGTGCCGTGGTGCGAGAAAGAAGAAATGTGTTTTTTTTTTTTTTTTTTTGTAAAATTTTCAGGCCGGTCCAACTCCAATTCATCTTGATACATTATGAGACTATAAATACAAACTTGAAGACCTAGTTTAAGAGGAGAAGACGGCTTAGGAGACAAGGAAGAAAAATGAATCATTGAGAACAAAAACGACAACAATTCAGAGGAGAATGCAAGCGGCAAAACAGTTTTTCTTATTCTTTTCTTCTGCATGTTCTTTATTTTAGATTTTAGTATGTCGTTTCTTGTATTCATGAACTAAATTTATTATCTAGGATTTGATGTGACTTAACTTGATACATATTTGGATTTTAATATAGTTATTTCATATGATTTTTCACTAATTTATTTGTATTGATTCTTGCACAATACTTTCAATTACCTGATCAATAAATGAATGATTTAATGCCTTAAATTTCAGTATTCGAGAAAGAGAGATTTAGGCGTGATATGAGAATAACATAATCTAGATTTTTTAGATTTCGAGAGAAAATATAAAATCTCTGAGTCTTCTCTCATTTAAGAACCCTTTGCATGACAATTTCTATAATTTTAATTCGGAATAGAGATATTTGAATTAAAATATAGAAATTTTATTCAGCACTCGAAAGAGGGGATAGAGTTAACCTAAGGTTCTTACCTATAAATTTAGAAAAAATTGATATGAGTAACTATAAAAGTTGAAAAACAT